>JARFJB010000001.1:1600000-1617500 GCA_036346205.1 Vesta saturnalis
TATTCCTAAATACTTTATATAATTGGTCTGTCTTAATAATCTGTCGTTGAGGTAGACGCACACAGTATCATTTGCGAATATTTTGCTTCTCGTTAATAACATAACCTGTGACTTTTGGTCGTTAAATTGGATCTTATTGTTGACTGCCCACTCCGTAATTTTATTTAGGTCTGTGTTCGTAAAGTGTTCTGCTTCTTTTGGCGATTTTCCTTTAACTAGAAGTACCAAATCATCTGCAAATGCTATCGCTCTACATCTTTTAGAATAATTAAGATTTAAAAGAGAATTGTATTGCAAGTTCCCGAATCCTGGTGCACAGCAAGAACCCTGAGGACAACCCTTGCTAACTTCTTTACGTATTTCTACTTGATTTAATCGTATTATAGCCGTTCTGTGTAATTTAAGTAATTAATTAAGTAATTTTTTGCCAAGTTGAAAAGATTCTTAGGACAATTGAGATCCTTGAGCGTTTTTAGAATACTTGGCCACCATGCGGCATCGAATGCACCTTTTACGTCCAAGCTAATTGCAATTGTTACATTTTTGGCTCTGAAGCTGTCTTCTACGAAATCTTTTAGTGCTGATACAGCATCTACTGTACTTTTGCTTTTTTTGAATCCAAACTGGTTTTCATTAAGTAGGTTGTTCTTTTCCACGTGTTGCATGATTCTGTTTATCATTAATTTTTCTAACACTTTAGCTTCTACATTAATGAGACTAATTGGCCTGAATTTGCTTGCGTCGCTCTCGTTTTCTTTACCAGATTTTAGAATAGGAATGATGAGAGATTCCTTCCAATTATCTGGAATGTAAGCGTCATCTAAGCACCTATTATACAGTGTTTTAATTAAGTTGGGAAATTTCGTGTTTACACAGTTCAGTATAGCGCTAGTTACTCCATCAATTCCTGGTGCTTTCTTTGAGTTAATGTTTTTTATTGTCGTGTTAATTTCTTCTTCTGTAAATGGTTCACAGTCTTGAGTCTTGATTTGTGCATCTACTTCTTGTCTTACAAATTTATGGTAGCGAATGTCATCATCTTTGTTGTCTTCTGGTACAAAGTGGTTTATCATACACTGTAGCGTGCTTTTCAGGTCTGTTGTGTAGGTATTATCCGGTTTCTTTAGGGTAGTTAACGCAGCGTTCCGTTTATTTTTCCCTCTTGCTATTTTATAAACTTCATTCCAGGGATTTTTGGAGATTGAGATTGTATAAAATTGTTTCCAGGATTTTAATTTTTCATTATTTATCATGTTTTGATACTTCCTCTGTTCAACTATGTAGATCTCTCTTCTTTCCTGCCTTAGGGTAGTGTTGTTTTTAGTTCGTGGATATCTTCTTCGCATGGCATTAACTTTTTTCCTTGTAATGGTTAAAGCGTCTGTCCACCACGGTACTGTTTTACCTTTTACCCTTTTAGAGTTTGTGTGTGTGTGTGTGTGTGTGTGTGTGTGTGTGTGTGTGTGTGTGTGTGTGTGTGTGTGTGTGTGTGTGTGTGTGTGTGTGTGTGTGTGTGTGTGTGTGTGTGTGTGTGTGTTGTGTGTGTGTGTGTGTGTGTGTGTGTGTGTGTGTGTGTGTGTGTGTGTGTGTTTGTGTGTCTGTGTGGTCTGTGTAGTATGTCTGTGCTTGTCTGTATGTGTCTGTGTGTGTCAGTGTGTATCTGTCTGTCTGTCTGCCTGTCTTCCTGTCTGTCTGTCTGTCTGGGTGGATGTATGTTAGTATCCACGATAACTACTTTTGTATTTAAGCGTGATTTCATTTAGCTTAGAGCTGATTAGATTTTGGAAGAAATTCAGCGGAGAAGAGGGGCTTTAATAGGGGCAGTTTTTGGTTTTTATCAAATATTTCTAATACAGCTGCATATTTCAAAGATATAAAAATACCTAGATATAGGCCTTAAACATATCGATTAACTATGTTCTATGCAATTTTTTGATCTGACGCGTAATTTAACGGCAAAAAAATTCCTCAGGTAGAATTTAAGTGTTAGTTCAATTTTTTTTTATTATCTGAACAACGATTAATTTTATAAGAAAAAGTATAGACGTATTTTTAAAGAAAATTTAGTTTTACATAAATTATAAAGTTTTTAAATGTAAAGCGAAATAAACGTAAAAATTAAATAAATATGATTGAAAATGCTGAATCCGTATTATCAAAATTCTTATAGAAGTGGGCGGCTGTGGACTTTTTTACGTTAACATGTCTATTAATATCTATCTGACATGAAGTTTTAAACGTCATTCTGACATAGGTTATTGTTTTTGTTAATTAAGTTATTATAAAAGAGGTTGCATGCCTCTCCTAAAAAAAATGTTCTTAAAATTATTTGATTTCTTTCAATTTCCATTTTATAGATTGGAAGGTAGTGTGGTGTTCCAAGCCAAATATTTTGTTAATTCTTTGGATAAGTTAACAAAGCGAAACTATAGAGCACTTATTGGTACCACATAAACGAAATATAGTTATATTTATTCACTTTTCTGTAGAATGGTATGTAAACACTTACCCGCCATGTTTGCTCAGAGCCGTAGAGAGCCGAGTTGGGTCACAGAGTAAAGTAATTGCATCCCCACCACACACCTAAAGCTACATCCAATAACCCCCTTCCCGTTGTTTATGACACAATTCCTTTCCCTAGTATATAATTATGTTATACGAAACTTACTTAATATGTACTTAAATTGATATGCCCCCTTCCGTCGGGTCAGTGTTTGCTTCAATCTACCACAGTAGCCACCAATTGACAAAATACGACTGATTTGACTTAATGTACAATTTAAAATTGTATAAGGTAAATATTTTTATATTTTTGAAATATGTAACTGCATCAGAAATATTTCCAAAAACTGCTTGAGGAGACATGAAAACAAGCTTATATACGAAATTTAAAATGCGTACGCATACGCGCACACACGAACCCACGCATCCATCCATATCTATAAATACAATAAGTGATACCCAGGGTCACATTTTATTTAACGTTTAGTAAAAAAAATGGTAGAAACAGACGTTTGCGTTATCCATTTTCACTCTTTGAATGCTAATGTTGCAGAGATTTCTTCTCTCTTGAGGAATTCACTTTTAGCGGCACTTTGTCCGTACGACCTGTACTCTTAAGCGGCTAAAGATGATATAACCAAATTGGTAGGATCACTAACGTTTTGTTACTACGGAGTATATGTGTTCGAGTGAGAGAGGATCAAACAAATGAAACACATAACAACACAGTACATAATTTTCTGCGTAGTGCAACTATAGTTCTGCTGTCGTTAACGCGGTAAATAAACAAACTATTAACAAAAACCTTCCAGTTCCTTCAACAAGCATATTAATGAGCAACATGAGCAAACAAATAAAATACAAGCACGTGTTATAAGCATATAGATCAATACACATTCAAATCATAGTGCTATTGAAAGAGCAAAATTGCTATCTTACTGCATAGTAGGCAGTACAGTAACATAACGTTACATACAGACCTGTACCTTAAGTAATAATCACCATGCCACCATTATAGTTAGGTAACTATAATCACAGACAACTTAATATGAGGTCTATGTCTACGATTAGCGAACTTGGAGAAAACATATTTCAAACCTTGCATGCACACAAAATATTAACATGTTGGTGTTCCAGGATTTCGTCACAGGCGGTACATTTGGCAGTTGTAGCCCTGAGATCTCTGACATTTCACCACAAATGACATTGAGATGGAACATGGACATAATGGCCAACAATTACAATGGTTGTGCATAAAGTGAATTTACTGTGCGTTTCAGAAATTTAGGAAAAAGTCGGGATCGCGGGACATCGATTATCGTGGAACACTTCTTTATTTGATATCTTCAAAGCGGTGGTACTACTAATGCATGAGTGGTAGTTACGAGGGCACGCAATGTAATGGACGCAAATAGTTGCTCAATCCTGTTATTAGAGTTATTTACGTTTAGTCTGTAACTGTTTCATATAGGTATATACAAAAGTCTGTCAGTATCTTCTTAGGTAAGTTAATGTGTTCTTGCCATGTGTGGGTTGAATTTAAGGATTGGTTAGTGGATGCTTATACACAATTTCCGTAAATTTTGGATTTTGTTTGAATGTTTCTTTGAATTTAGGTAGCCCGAGACAGGCGTTTTTTTTTAATTTTTTGTTACAAAATCCCCAAGTTTAAAGGGAGAACAACTAATTGCTGTTTTTGGATCGAAAATAACCATATTGAAGCCAGAAAATAAGTTACTGAGAAATACCGAAATAACCTACCATAAGAAATGTAGGAAAAAGGTTCAATGTACAAAAAACCACTCTTCACCCTTACGGCCCTTAAAAATGAGATACATGCAAAACCCAAGGTTAGTAGATTTAAACACACCTTTATCTTGAAATATGAAAGCATCCTCATTAATCGCATGAAAGATGTGGATAATAGATCGATACTATTAACCAGAAAAGAGTTTTAAAAAACTTACTTTCGACTTTGCGGTAAATTTGAAAATTGATTAAGGTTCAACGTTTAAAAAAAAATGTGGGAAGCCACCAGTTTGGCAAGAGCTGTCGATTTCAACAAACCATAGAAAAAGACAAGCTTAAAAACCTCGATAAACACAAGTTTCCTCAAGTGTGTATTTCTAATAAGGATGAGACTGCGGATTCTGGTATGTATATAAATGTACGAGTTTTATCCGGAAAAGGAAAGAAACAAGTTGGGAAAATGACATCTACCCACAGAGGACAAAATGCAACTCTACTGATTTGTATGAACTTAGACTCCTCTATTGCCTGTATTTTAAAAGGCAACAAATGAATGATGGATTGATGTTTAATGCACCAGATGAGTCAGTGTTTTTAACCTGGATGAAACATTCTGTTAAACACACTCAACACGTCAAATTTAATCTTGTACTTTTAATTTTGGATGAACATGGAAGTCATAGACTTACAAGCAACTTTATATTCACGTAAAAATCAGATCACATGCTTAGCACTCCACCTTACACAACTTATAAAACTGAGTGTTTTCCCACTCGGCTCGTTTGAACACTGCGCATTGAACTAGAATACATCCACCGAATAGAAATATATTTACAGATTTTGATTCTCTTTTGTCTATGATAACTTACATTGTACAGAATGCTGTAAACAATGTCGATGATATTGCAACTCAAAATACAGCTTCAAATCGTGAAAGTTCTCAAACTGCGGATTGTTGTGCAGGGTCATCATCTGGAACTTCTTGTAACGTAATTACAGTGGTTACTGAAGTTTACAGCAGTGAACAACCGGAATACTCCATGCTACCTCACTTTCTTCTCCAAGGAATTCTCTGAAGTTTCTGTACCAAAAAACAATCTTTCCTTCTCCAGACATGAGCAATCAGAGTTCTAGAATAAATTTCACCTGTTACAAATTGTAGTTTAAAAAAATGAAACTAAAAAGGAAGATCCAAAAAAGTGAAATTCTGACCTCAAGTCCATTCCAAAAATTCTTTAGAGGAAAAAACCCAAAAGATTCAAGAAGCTAAAAAAACGAACACTACTAAAAAAGTGAATTTTAATAACTTACAAAATACAGTTTCAAATGGAAAGTCCTAAAACTGCGATTGTTGTACTTGGACTTTACCTGAAACTTCATGTAACATAATTATAGTGGTTCCTCAGGTTTCCGACAGTGAACAACTAATAATACTCTTTGCTAATTCGCTTTCTTCTCCAAGGAATCCTCAGAAGATTCTGTATCAAAAAAGATTCTTAACTTCTCCAGATACAAAACCGACAGTTCTACAAGAAATTTAACCGGGTCTAAATTGTAGTAAAAAAGAAACTAAAAAAAGGAAGGTCAAAAAAGTGAAATTCTGATCTCAACTCTATTAAACAACTCTTCAGAAGAAACTAAAAAGTGAACGGCACTAAAAATAACATACACATACGTAACACTACTATGCCACTAAGCATAATAAAACGTAAGGAAACAAACCTGGATAAGGGAAAAAATTAATTATGCTTGCATATATCATGAGACATTTGAGAAGGATTGGATTCAGTGCGAGAAGCGTGCTGACATAAATACGATATCGCCATATTATTTCTGTGCCTTTGTAAAGCTTCGTGTTAATTAATTTGTTAAAATAAAGTTTTAGAACAGAGCTTTGATGTCTGTTTATCTGATCGAGACTATCCTCCATAATTAAATACCTGGAAATTAAATCAGTGCGTTTGGCGATCCAAGTTTTTTAGATTTCATGTTTTTTTCGAGTTTGAAACCTTAATGGCTTTTCAATCTAAATTCTCGGTTTTTAATTCGGTGGCTCAGCTTTTTTTAATCAGACGCTTAAGTGTCCCGTATTACCCAACTTTCTCGTTAGTGAAAATTAAAACAATGTGTTTCTAACATTATTATATATTTATTACAATCGTCTAATCTTTCTGTAACAAGCGAATCATTACATTCCTAAGCCAGCGCACAATATTGATACCGTTGCTAAATTATCTGCTATAATGATTTCTCGCATATGTAAACAAATTTTGACCAAACATTTGTATTAAGCAACTTGAAAGCCACAACACCTGAATTTAAGTCATATCGGTTTTTAAACAGGATAATACTTCATTTTTAATCCGCCATTTTGAATTTTTTAATTTTGACAAATGATTTATACTTAGAGATCTTAAAAAAACCAAATACTCGACTTTAAAAAAAATCGGCTTATAAATTAGAAAACGCTCAATTTTATTTATTATATGAGAATTATATGAGAAAGTAGTTACTGTATAATCGGCCTCTTTGTACTGGTATTTCTACTATTCGTCACTATCTATTAGACACTAGTATTTTAAAACATACCTTTTTTCTATCGTGCATTCTACAATTTGAATCTAAAAATATCAAGGTTTTGAACCTATCAATGGGCGCCTGCACGAGTGTATGGGTACATGCGCATACGTGTCGCCATCGTTGTGGGTGCATGAAATTTCTTATTATCAAAATGATTAATCCGTCAAAAAATAATTTTATGAACATTATTTTTATTATACTGTTCAATAAAGGTTACGTTATAACTGATCTCTTAATTGGGATTTTAATCAATTTATTAACGACAATCACTGTAATAGAATGAACGAATTCCTGTTATGATCAAATTGGTCAAAAGATGGAGTGGTGGATATTCTCAATTTACACATCCTGCGAGCCAGTAGCTAGTTGTTATAAATAAAGTAACCTTGGTCAACAAAAGGGGAATAGCCGTGGTGATAAAAATTGTTGTGAATAAAATAGCGAGTGTTCCATATGATTAACGTGTGGTCACGGTGATAACAGCTGGCCGTTTTGATGAAAAGGAGAGCTGCTTTGTGACCAATGGGATTAAAAGGATCGGTGGTCGTTACGAGAAGTGGTCGTTGTGCTCAGCATCTGTGTTAACACAGTATACGGATTGTCGGTAGCTGTTTTGATGAAAATAGGTGTTATGATTATACACCTGAACAACTGTTCTATCTACGGTAATCGCTATAGCAACGGTCCTAGCTTAAGAAGACTACACAGAACCTGGCCCCAAGACCTCATATATAGAATAAATAGATAATCAATAAGGAGAAGCGTTAGCGAATCCTTCCCTTACTTATCTTGTACTTTTATCGCATTTACTGAATACTCCTCTGGAAGTAGCTTCTAAATATATAAGGAAAAAAAAAATTTTTTAACACGTTAGAAGCGATATAATTCCCTAGGGCAGTATGAAATTACATAGTTACAAAAATAAGGTGACTGAACAAACACGATTATATTTTTTGCTAAAATCAAAGTCAAAGCCACTTTGTTTATTTCTAAAAATACGCATGACAATAAATGTCAAAAATAATATTCTATATCTTTTTTTAATTGAATAACGCACTAAAAGGACATTAAATATAGAAGGCACCTCGGGTGTTAAAGTAATAATGCACTCGGTTAACGTGCATCCCTCGGGCCAAGTACACTGTTGACCTCGGGGCATTATTATTATACCCTTTATACTTTTTTAAAACTATATTAGTGTTATAATCGTTTGGCCGTTGCGATAGAGCCCTTAAGGGATTATATTAGAAGGATGTAGTAATTGTAAGTAACCTACAATTGATGTAGGGTAGTATAAAATAATCAATTGTAGAGCGCATTGAGTTATTTAAAAAATAACTACAAATATGGAATTAGTTATTACATCATTATAAGGTTGAATGAATCTTACCGTCTAAATTGGTAAACTGATTAAGATAATAAATTTTCTTTTGGTAAAATCACATTTACACATATACAATTTTAAATTATTACGATTTCAGATATGAAAAAAAACAGTGGAATTTGGCGTTTTGAAGAGTAAGCTTTGTTTCAGGTTTAAGTTTACATTTTCTTGTTAAATTACGAAGGTAAAAGCTGAAAAGAACCGGCTTCCTTGATTTCATGTCGACGGTGCCGAGACATCACTTGGTTGATCTGACGACGAATCTTGTAAACTGTATTAACTTAAAAATTTGTCTATAAAAGAAAACTGAAGGAAGGAAACAGTCATTAGCCACGACGTGAACCTAATGTGCAAAACTTGAGTGCTCTCAAATTTCATGTCTAGTTTGACCTGATCTGAAAACTATAGAAACATTAATCATGTGGAGAATTTCTAAAATAATTCATGAAAGTTATTTTTAATTTTACTAAATACATAAATAAAAAGTTTACCTCGAGTAGGATTTGAACCTACGACCTGTACTTTGCTAGAGTACCGCGCTAACCAACTGCGCCATCGAGATTCAAGCCCCAATCCATGTAAATTTTGTCTTTATGTATGTATATTATATATATTATATTTAGAATTTACATCAGCTCTACATACATAAAGATAAAATTTACATCGATTGGGGCTTAAATCTCGATGGCGCAGTTGGTTAGCGCGGTACTCTAGCAAAGTACATGTCGTAGGTTCAAATCCTACTCGAGGTAAACTTTTTATTTATGTATTTAATACAATTAATAGTAATTTTTAATTACATATTTACCTTTGAACTTATTCGTTCATAACAAAAACTTATAATAATTTAATATTAGTCAAGTTGCTTTGGTATGTATGAATCCTTGCGATATTGCAGGCTCACATTCCATTAATATAAGTAATTTGATTGTAATGTCATTATATTTAGAATTTACATCAGTTCTACATACATAAAGACAAAATTTACATCGATTGGGGCTTGAACCTTGATGGCGCAGTTGGTTAGTGCGGTACTCTAGCAAAGTACAGGTCGTAGGTTCAAATCCTACTCGAGGTAAACTTTTTATTTATGTATTTAATAAAATTAATAATAATTTTTTATTTATGTATTTAATAAAATTAATAATAATTTTTAATTGATTTAATCTTATTTGCTTATGAATTATTACATATTTTGGTAATAGTAAGCTCTTATGTAGTAGAATATACGTGAGTGAAAGGGAATATTAAGTGATTGCACTTGAAAAAATTGGTAGATGCAAATTTTAAGTACCGTTGCTAATATTAACGATTGGTTGTTCATTATTTAAGATTCAATCAATATAATAAAATAAATTGACTTAGTAATTTACAGAGTAGGCGATTATCGTATTTTCTGCGGCCAATCAGGATTTTCACATCTAGCCCAAGACAAATAGTCTTGGGCTAGATGGGTACATTTCGATCGCAGTAGACGTTGCTACCGAATCTGAGTAGGTATTTTTTATCATTAGTGTAAAGCGCTTGAAAGCCAAACAACAGGTGTACAACTTACATCGACCCACGGCTTTCTTCAGTGAGTTTACTCCGTAACTCGCATCGAAATACAGATAACATTGAATGAACATGTAATGGTTAGTATTCCCTTCAACACGAATGATGATTGAACAAGTATTTGTATAAATAGGTGTATGGGTATGCCTCTATGAACCAGACATACAAAATAGCTTTCATTCTCGAAATGTTATAAAACAGTGATCTCTTCATTTTTTAGCTTAATGTTTTTCTTCCCACTAATGCTTAGGAAGATTATAGGACTATGAATGTGAAATGGTATTCTACAGTTTGCTTGCCAGCCGTAATTATTCAACTTAGAATAACATACAATGTACATAGAATGTTGCTTTATCAGGTTAGCACACAGGTGTACTTGTGGTCAATTCTTTTAAGTACTGAAACGTCAAACTATGTATCACTTTATCTAAAGCTTGTCCCTATGTAGCACCAAATGATGGTTTTCTATTTTCATAAAATGAAAATCCGTTGGGTGGGCCTGTTAAGCCTAAATTTACTGTTGAGAGATATATAGGGCACGTTTTGGTTCTACCTGTTTCTGCTTTACCACTTGGTTTTAGCGAATTGACAGATGGAAACCTAAAAAGAGAATATTAAAAAAAGCAATAGATAACACAAACGTATACTGCCATGTTTGTAACTACTTTTACGGTTTTTAAGTCAATTACCAAACGACTCAAAGACGATACACATTTTACTTCGTCATAAGACTATAACTCGTTAATATTGTTTGAAATTTATTAAGATTTGTTTAAGGAACTACAAAATGTCAAAGGTGGTTGTAAACCGGGTGCAATTAGAATACTGTAATTTCTACCGGAGCATATAAAAAGCATATTGCACAAACACATGGGATTTATTATAAAACTAACTTGGCGTATGGGTTGCTTTACCATAGATACATAGATACCGGGTGATTCTTTAATACTGATGCCAGCTTGAATTTCCCGCAACACAAAAAATTTTAAGAGTGGTAATTATACATTGTCATTTATTTAATTCCAGTGGTGTATGTATAAATAGGTATCAGTCTATAAATAATAACTTATTTTTAAATTACAAATAAATATCCCATTTTACAACTAATTTTATATTATTATACTAAGCACAGTTACGTTATTAACATTTTATTAAATAAACTATAAAAATTGCTCAAAATGTTCACCGTTATGTTCATGACACAATTCCACTCTACGCTTCATATTGACAAACACTTTTTCGAGAATTGCAGGTATAATTCTTTCAACTTCCTCTTCAAAATTATGTGGATTTTCAGTTGCCCACGTTCGATAATTTTGACTAGTACTATAACCAGATAAATGAAACTACGCTTCATCGGTCATAAAAGTTACATTTAAAACATGGTTATTTAAATTGTTAGTAAACCAATCACAATAATTACGTCTATTCTCATTATAAACAGCATGCAATTGCTGTACAATAGAAACCCGGTATAGGTGCTTATGTAGATTTTTATGCAAAACCCGTTGGCATGTTGAATAAGACAACCCTGTAATTTGAAAATAAAGGTAGTACGTATCACACATATATACTAGTTGACAACTTACCAGCTTGAGCACTTAACTGACGGATTGATTTATTATATTATATTTCACCGCCAATTCAACACCGTAAAAAAAATCGTACGCGCGAAATTCAGACTGCCGTCAGTATTCAAGAATCACCCGGTATATGTGATGTTCTTTGTAGTTTTCTAAGAATGCCGATTTGAGTCGATTGTTGTATTCCCACACATGCTCAGAA
Source organism: Vesta saturnalis (assembly GCA_036346205.1). Lineage (NCBI taxonomy): Eukaryota > Metazoa > Arthropoda > Insecta > Coleoptera > Lampyridae > Vesta > Vesta saturnalis. The sequence goes on from JARFJB010000001.1 coordinate 1,611,555, forward strand.
AATTGTAAATTATCAGTTTCTTCTTTCCTGATGTTTTCCTAGTGTAAACCTTAGAGGTCTCTGTTACTATCTCTCTCTAACGATTCTCGAGAATTTGAATACAGCATATATTTTAAACTAATTTCTAATTCTTCTAATTGTTCGGAAACGCTGAGTGTGCATGGAATTATTGTTACGTATTTTCGAGTTTCACTGTCCGTTTCGGGTTTCAGGTCCTTTTTGTTTAAGCATATCACTAATTTTATTTTTTGATACTCCGCTAGTTTTTCAGCTGACCAAGGGTCAGTTACAAACTTTGCATATCCATTGTCATTAAGCGTTTTAGATGTTTGACTTCCATTTTCCATCAGATACTTTTTAATTTAGCAGATTGGTCATGTCTATTTGTATGTTCCTATGGCGATTAGAATCGTTGTTTAAGTATCTACTTCTGTAAGTAGTATTTTTAAAAATTTGTTTTTCAGATCGTACCACTAAGGTGAATTGGCTGAAGTGATTTAATAACTGAAAGGTTTTTTAATTTTTTGAATTGCTAAACAGTTTTTAATTATGTTCACCAAGGTTCACCAAAGCTTCCATTTAGGAGCAGAACTTTTGTGTAAATCGCATTTTCACAAAATGACCCAACAACTGAAGCATGTTGTTTAGTCACGGCTACCTATCGTAAAGATGAAAATTGCCCTTTTTAAGATAAGAAATACTTAAAAAAATTCCTAGAAAATGTTGTACTTTCATTCTTTGTCCATTTCCTTTTCTTCCTTTTAGCCAGTAAGGCACATTAGGGCGTGACGTTCTGTTTTTGATAACAGTGCTCTAACATCCTGTTTCAAGACAATAAAGATTCCCTTGTAAATCACAGTACTCTTCACTTTTTTGTTAATTTTTTATAAGAGCGTACACAAAGAACGGAGTTGGTTTACCGGATCACAAGAACAAAAAAAGGACCACTTTGGAGACGACCACATATTACCATTCGTTTATACTTGGCCCATTCAAAAGCAAAGTCGGGAAGACAGAAACAGTTATATGATAGGCTGCTTCCATTGTTCTTGAGCTTTTGTTGGGTCACTATTAGGTTATGTATAGGATACCCTGATAATTTTGTCTTGTCAGTCTAATTCGGCAATTTTCCTCTGCACACATGGTTATTGCAAACAGCCTAATTTGTTTTCGCTAACCTATAGCATAGCAATTAAAGCTTGATGTGGTCACTATACTTATTCAAAGTTGAACACCAACAAAATGTTTAGTGACAACTGTATAACAATATAAGTGTTATTCGAAAGCATTTTTGGAGCTTCCTAATATGTACTTGTTTGGCCTCAACGCTTAAGTTACTCATCACAAACTAACGTTAAAGGAAAAGTCAAGCTCGACATCTGCAATGCCGCTTTCGATAAAACGTTACCGAACGTTTTGACCCGTTCGTCAATAGCCAATGCCCGAGATTACAAAAGATCAGTTCATCCTTTTTTAATTGGTTTTCGTCAATTACTTCGTATTTGGACCTCCATCGGGTGACTCCTATTCATCACAAATTGAGGTCAACGTGTATTTAAAACCAGTAACCCCCAATTGATAGCGTAGTAATCATCTTTTAACATCAATCAGATAACCTCTACTGAGTTGTAGGTTGGGTCAAAAGTTAAGGTTAAAAGTTTTCCCTACGGCATTATCAAATGTACACTTCATTGCACTCTATTCTTAATCAAATTGAGCTCAAACTAATGGCAATTAAGCTCAAAATTTAGCAAACTGTGATGGTTTTGCATAATCTAATATATGATAGAATGAATTTATTCTTTTTGCACATTTTTCTTTGACTATGTCGGGCTTTCACTTAGTGTCTACTTTTGTCATTAACTGTACAGAAATTTGTCAAAGATATTGGTAATTGAAATACCTGGCGACGATAACAGAGGGGGTCTACATCGAACGTTTTGTTTTAACAACAATAGTAACATGTGTTCGCTTTAGTAGAGATTTGTTGTCTTTTCATTTACGTAATTTTTGGGCCGATTTGGGATTACCGCACCACAGTGGGACCGTTACGTCAAACTTTCTGAATGAAGAACACCGCCATCAACATCGCGACAATTAGCTTTGGACTTCCACGACACGCACAGTTTTGCAATTTCTAGGAGAACTGTGTGTAACCGATTGTATGAAGCTGGATTAAGGTCCAGAAGACGCCTGAGAGTTCAGACCCTATCAGCAGGATATCGTCGCTAAAGATTTTTGTGGACAGAACAGCAAGATTTGTGGGAACATTGGCAGTGTGCTAATGCTCCGTACCTAAACAAAAGTCGATTTAGTTTGCGTCCAAATTCAAGAAGACTAAGGATATGGATAATCCCTGGACGTCAAAGCAGGCTTCAAATCCATCAGGAAGTTCACTGGTTTAGAATATATAGTGTAATGGTGTAAGCTGGTACCAGTGTTGGAGGAACAACCGATCTCATTTTATTAGATCAAACATTAAATGCCGTCAGACATCAACGTTTTACCACAGTCAACGCAGTCGCCGCATGGCATGTGTTGCAGAGAAAAGTGTTTGCGATTGAGAGCGTCTTTAACAACTGAGATGAGAATACCACACGATTTGGATAACTTAATACTAATATTTACAATACTTAGTTTTTTTTGGGTTATTTAGTGGTGTATTTTTGTATTTATTTTTATACAAATCTAAACGTTTCGATAACACTTGCTTGCTTGTTTTCAGGTCTCCTGGAGAACAGTTGTATATATATATATATATATATATATATATATATATATATATATATATATATATATATATATATATATATATATACACATGGTGACAGAATGGCGGGAATTTTTGAAATGCGTAGTGGCAGCCATGAGCACATGGCAACACTGCGGGAAAGTGACCGTGCGCAAGTAAACACTCTGCCATTTTAGTAACCATGGATCAGTGGAACGGCAACAGCGTGCGTTAGCCATAAAAATGTTTTATAAAATCGGGGATGGTTTGCAAGCTGCGCTGAGCGAGTTCGGACGTTTTTACAACTTAGGACGTCATTGTGCGGTTCTGTCAAAACACGTGATAAAACATCGGATTAATAACTTTGAAGAGACTGGATCTGCCCGAAAGAAAAAACCAACAGGACGACCAAGAAGTGGTCGTACTCCACGGAACATTGATGTTGTACGTGAATCTGTCTTACGGAGCCGAAGTCGTTCAATTCGTAAGCAAGCATCTACGGTTGAAATGTCCCGGGAGATTGTTCGCAGAATTCTTCATTTAGATTTGAAATTTCATGCGTGCAAGCTGAAGATAGTGCAACAACGGAAGAAAAACGGTTACCAGTCGCGATTACAATTCTGTCAACAAATGATAAACATAAACAATGGCTATGAATTTCTAGGCAAGTTGTGGATGGGATATAAGGCCCGTTTTCATCTCACAGGGTACGTGAATAAGCAGAACTTCCGTTACTGGGCATACACAAATCCTAAGCAAGTTCACGAGCGCCCTTTACACGCTAGTAAGGTGACGAACAGGAGATCACCTTGTACCTAAATTGAACCATTTTCTAAACGTTCAAGAAAGTTGGTTTCAACAGGATGGAGCGACATTACATACTGCACGGCAATCAATGGAAGCTGTGCGGGAATTGTTCGGTAACCGTGTGATCTCAAGATTCAGTAACGTTTCCTGGTCCCCTAGATTGCCAGATTTGTCCGTTTGTGATTTTTTTTATCTCAAGAGTAAAGTGTACACGACTCGAGTAAGAACTCTGTATGAGTTAAAACCGAGAATTCGGGACGAAATTCACAATATCCCAGCTGAGATAATGCAGCGGGCAATGAGGTATCTCATCAGCATCTAAAGGACGTAATTTTAAAATATGATAAATTCCATTTAAGTTTCTTAAACGGCAAGTTTTAAGGTTTTAATTATTTGATCACTCTTGGTATTATCGGATCGTTTTTTTGTCACCATATATATATATATATATATATATATATATATATATATATTATAATTATGTGTTTAAGTGTTAGTTCAAATTTTTACTTTCCAACCTACATATACATATGTAGGTGTAGAAGGTTATATAATCGACTTTTTTTCACTAACGCTAAATCGACGTATTAACTCATTTACAACATTTGGCAGTTTCGCCAAGACCGGTCATGATGTGTGTATGTGTGTGCGTGCGCGCGCGCACGTGTGTGTGAGTGCGTGTGTGTTGCGTGTGAGCGTGCGTGCGCGCGCGTGTGTGTGTGTGAATCTAAGTTAGTATCCACGATAACTCTAGAACGACAAATCATACGCAATTTGATTTTCGTATTTAAGTTTGTTTTCATTTCTCCTGGAGAGAGGGGTTTATTATGAACAGCTCTTAGTGTTTATCAAATATTTCTGAAACAGCTGTATATTTCAAGGAAATATACATATCGATTAATCATGTTCTATGCAATTTTTTGATACTATGCGGCAGAAAAATTCCTAAGGTAGAATTGAATTATTAGTTCAAATTTTTTCAATGTCTGAATAATGATTAATGATATAAAAAAATGTGTAGACATATTTTTAAAAAGAAATTTAATTTTGAATAACTAAACCTAAAAATTAATCAAATAGGATTGAAAATGCTTATATTGTATTATCGGTATTTTATAGAAAATATAAAAATACAAAAAACGCCAATGCCGTCCGGGATTTGGAATTTTTTTAAGTTAGCATTTATATGTCTATTAAGGTCTATCTGACATGAAGTTTATAAACGTACATCTGACATAGATTATTTTTTTTACAGTGTTGCCTGTTTTCGTTATGAACATATTAAAACAGAGGTTGTATAATTATCCTAAAAAAACATTATTAAAACTATTTAATTTTTTTATTTCCACTTTGCACGTTGGAAGGTCGTGTGCTCGTCTGAGTAATGATTAATTTTATAAGAAAATGTCTGGATATATTTTTTAAAGAAAATCTGATTTTACATAACCTTTCTTAACAAAGTTTCTTAATTTAAAGCAAACTAAGCCTAAAGATTAATTAAATATAATTGAAAATGCTTAAATTGTATGTCGGTATTTTAAAGAAGCGGGCGGCTTTAGTCTTTTTTAAGTTAGCATAGCATCTACATGTCTATTAAACTCTTTATGATATGCCCCATTTTATCACGCCGCGCTCCGTTTGGAGTAGGTTTCCTAGGTGGTCTTCCTATAAATTTTTTACTACTGGTGTCTTTTTCAGCTTCAGTTTTCTTCAAACGCACAGCTAAATACGATTTATATTCCAACTGCGAAATGTCATTTTCATTTTTTTTTCTGTGCAGTTCTCAGGTATTAGCTGTTGTACTGTCATTTGTAATGAGATGTCATCACCATTGATTTTCACGTATATTTTTTGTTCTACAATTTGCAATTGTGTCATGGAGATCCGCCCCACCTATATACTGGTTGTACTGTTTTATAACATCAGCCTGGGCGGCTTGTACTTCTTTTCGTTCAGTGTGTCCAAAATTGGTCTGTACAGTATTGCTATCTTGGAAACTATAAGAGATCGAAAGACGGTTAAATGGAGAAAGTTTTAGAGAGTTTTGAGAACACTAAAATGCCATTCTGGCAGATAACATAATTGTTATACAATAATTGTTTTAAACTCATCAAAGCCTACTACCAGAAATTTATAATAGGTAATCGAATTCATTATTTAGCTGTAGTTAATTTGTAAGTGTTTTAATAGGATTTTTCACATTTTTTTAAATATTTTCACTTGAAGTAAATGTATTGTATTGTATTGTTTACTTAAATTTAAACTTAATAAAAGAGTTATTTATCTGTCATTGTTTAAGACAAGGTTTGGAAAGGCTTTTTCGGTATCGTAATAAATAGTTATCTAGGAAATAGGTAGCTATTGTTCATAAGAGATTACTTGATGATGCTTTTGATGAGTCGAAACGT
>JARFJB010000001.1:1625000-1630000 GCA_036346205.1 Vesta saturnalis
ATATTCCTAATAACCCCCAGTTTGGGTTACAACTTGAGTGTAACTGGACCGCCGGAGTACAACCTTGTCAAAATTCATGTCAAAGTTCATGTCCAGACGAACTATCCTCCTGTTGGCCTGAAGATATGGGTTCATTTAGTTTACCGCTTGATTTAGAACCATTACCAACCTTGTTCCCATTTTCGCCTTGTTCGAGTGTTAACGGTTTGTTTAAGTGAGTTTCAACAACGATTTAAATTATATTTAAAATAATAATTTATTTTTAGAACAGAAGAACTCTTACAAAATTCACCTTTAATAAAAGATACTAAAACACCCACAGCGGATATGGCTGACGTTTTACTCTCATTAAAACATGCCGTTGTGCATCCGGGCCAAACTGAAAAGTATGATACACAACAACAAATGTATCATCCGCAAGTATTACTGTCACCGGGTGGATATGCAAGTAGTTTTTGCGATCAAAATTTTTCTCAACAACCGCCAATATTTCCTAGTATGTCTGTGAATGTTTCAATGAATATGACAATGCACGGATATCATCCTAATAGCAATTATCCTTCAGCTGAAATTACGTGCCCACAGGTAAGTCGTAACATAAGTAAGTAATTTAATTTAATTAGTAAACTCAGTGATCTGGTTGAAGGTTCAATGGAATTCAGCTCCTCAAGTATCCGTGCCTGCAAGTTACAATTCGCAAGGATTATTAAGTCCAAGCTATGCGGGTGCTACCTATTCATTTACAGCAGATTTCAGACCACCTCAAGATGGTTCAATTTCAGCATCTTACAAACCTGTTTCTGTGTCTTTTGCTTCACCTAGACGGAAACATTTTCAAAGCCCACTTGAAGATGATTGCCAAAAACCAAATGTGTGTAGAATATGTGGTAAGTGCATTTTTGTTAATGGTGATTTGTAATGTTCTGTATTTAAAAATCAATAAGCTGAAAGGAGGGTTAAAAGAAAACTTATAAGTGCAACACTGCAGTCAATATTATTTATAAGGACGACTCATTTGTGCATAAACGCACATATGTCTAATTTAAAACATGTATTCTGAATCAAAAGAAAATTTTTGCTTGACTTATTCCAACATCTTTTTAACGTATGTTCATGACCAAATCCTATGATATAAACAGTTCAAGTAATAATACTAGACAGACATTTTAGTAATTACTAATGGCAAAGATTACAATAGTCACTTTATGTCGTTATTCAATTATTTTGGTAATTTATGAGTAAGAACTGATTTTAACTAGGTACCTTATTTATTCTATAATGGTACTAAATTTTTTTCACTTCTGGTTTATGCGGAAGTGTGCCCAAGTTTGTTTCTCCTGTTTGAAAGAAGTTTTTCTATAAATTTGGCAATTGATTCTTTATACAGGCATGTTCTCATTCTTAGATCTGTTCCAACTTTTTTTAGATTATTTTACCACATGTTTGTGTTTTGAATGAGATACGATAGCTTTAGATTGATGGGAATTTGTTGTTTTAAGTTACTTCTTTCTGTTCATGATGAAAATATTTACAGGGTATCCCATTTACGGCACTTTTGCGGGGTATCTCCTTTATTTTTAAAAATAGAGGGTCGCGGTTTTCGCGACAGTGCGCTACTTCTTTTGTGAAATTAAAGTTGGCGTCAGCAGAATTTTCATAGCCCTTTTGGTTTCTGATATACAGGGTCGAATTGAAAAGTATCACTTTGGAGGCACCCCTCGTATCTCAGTTATCTTAAAACTTATCGACGAACTTAAAACATATTTCTATAGAATTTTTCCGTGCAATCCATTAACGTAGTTAGTTTTTTTTTCTTCTAAGACATTCCGTTTCTTAGTTATGAAACAAACATGTTTGTTTCTTAATGGAACACCCTGTATATTATTTCTTATATTTATTAGGCATAATGTGGGCTTTCAAAAAATGTTTAATTGTATAAAATTATTTTCAAAACAAGTTTAAAACTTATTATTCTGTCAAAGTTAATTCAAAATATTTTTTTAACTCTCAATTATTTATTACAGCATTTTAACTTAATTATGATAAAATAATTGAATTTTACTCAAAACAAACAATAATTAATTAAAGGTGATTTTCAAAATGACGGCCAAAATTCGCACATGTTCGTTATTCTTTTAATAGCGTTAAAAATGAATCATAAGCCTTCTTTGCAAATTTCGGAAAGTTAAATCGATTGCTGTACGGATATGCTACAGACTTGATGTTATGTTTTATAGATTTTATTTTACATGAAACCCCATAACAAAAAATCCTAAATTGAAAGATGGAGAGGGCCATCTTGCAGGTCCGTAGGTACCTATCCATCTTTGAGGAAATGCATCGCCTGAAAATGCGTTATAAGCGCAGAGTTGTGACTTGGAGCACCGTCTTGTTGAAGATAAACGGCATTATAAAGGGCCAAGGGAACATTTTCCATCAGTTCTGGAATAACGTCCTCAAGGATTTCTCGGTTCCGAAGCGTTGTACAACCTCCTTCATACATTTTGTAGACTATGCGTCTTCCAAAAATGAAACAAGACCCCAACCCCAAACCGTCCTTGTCTCAAAAACTAAATGGTGATTTTCTGCGAACCAATTACTTGTATTATGGCGATTGAAAATTCCCGCACTCGAAAAATAAGATTCATCGGATCAGATAACGAGTCTACTAAAAGATTCAGCCGTATGTATCCGTTGTAAATACCATCGGAAAAACGGCATTTAGCACTAGACATCGCCGGGGTGTAAATGCTGACCGATGTGGAATTTATAGGGGTCATACTCATATTTTTTCAAAATTATTTGAGCGCCAGACTTGGATACACCAGTTGCTTCCTCTATTTGCTTGCAAGAAGATGAAAGCGTGGCTTCTGCATAACCGAATACGTTTATTTTTTATCTCTCTCTATCTTGTTTGGTGTATGCATTAGGACGGTGCTTTATAAATGATCCGTGTTCTACTAAATTTCATTTAACGCGGGGAAATAAGTCTGGGAAAGGTTTCCGTCTCTCTGGATATCTAATATGAACAGAAAGAACCCCTAAGGCATTATCCTAGCAATAATGCTCAAAATACGTTACCTTTGTAAGTATACTTTCGAAGTTTCTTGGGAATTTTCATTAGATTGTAAAAACAAACCAACATAACACACTTTTCATTATTTTCGTAAACCACCAGTATTGTAAAACAATAAATTAAATATGGAAGATAGTAAAATAGAAACAACAAAACAACAAGAATATTTTATTAATAATCAAAAACTGACAAAAAAGCAAAGTTTTTGACATTTTGCTTTTATGTTCCAAACAAATTAGCAATAGCCTACTACCTACTAATTGGACACAAAAGAAAATTTTAGAAAATCTTGACTTCAGAGTTTGTTTTTGAAAATAATTTTATACAATTAAATACTGGGTGCTCATCTATAAAGTATCATATTTTAACAGTTTTTAATTTGATATCGACCAGTGGTCTTCACAAAACTTCTTAGCTTAAAGTTTTTTTCTGGCATTGTTGCCAATTTTAAAGTTTTGTCGGAAAAATGATCGAAAAAAATGGCAAATTTCAATCCAAAATTGCGATGTTCCTTTTAATAAATTATCCGTTACACGCATCTTAAAGCCCGATTCTCTACCTTTAAAAAATGTATACATTGTTGCCATTCAGGTAAGATTTTAAGGATATATTAATCTTTTTACGAGACCATGCTGTGACGTCTTCAATGAAGTATCACATATTTAAGTGTTTGTAACTCGAGAACGGAAAGTGATATCGACGTGCCGTCTTCACTAAACTTCTTAGACTCCCTTAAGGTTTTTCATGGCATTGTGGTCAAGTTTAAAGTTTTGCCGGCAATTATAAAAAAAATTTTAATTTGAAAATTATTAGGCATTTAATAGATCGTACGATTGATCAACCATGTTTATATATAACAGCTGATCATAACCTATATGGTCATCCGACTGAAATCATGAATCGTTCAAAACAAACAACGATATTTTATTTAAATTAATACATATATCTTTATTAAAAAAAAGAACAATGACTAAAAGTAACAGAGGAAAAGGAAGATCCACATATTTGTAATAAATCAGTTGTATAAGGCCTCCATTTTCTTCGATGCACATCGTAAATCGAAGTAAAAGATTGCCAAATGCATTCTGAAGCGTTTCAGGAGTAGTATTAAAAGCGTTAAGTATATTTCCTCGTAATTTATTTCAAGTGTCAGGAGTTGTACCGTAACATCTTTCCTTAATATACCCCCATAAGAAAAAATTGGGAATGGTGCCCACTAACACTAACACTAACACTAACATGAACACGAACACGAACACGAACACGAACACGAACACGAACACGAACACGAACACGAACACGAACACGAACACGAACACGAACACGAACACGAACACGAACACGAACACGAACACGAACACGAACACTAACTCGAACGCAAACGCAAACGAGAACGCGAACGCCAACACGAACACGAACACAAACACAAACACAAACACAAACACCTACACGAGCACGAGCGCGAGCACGGGCACGGGCACGAGCACGAGCACGAGCACGAGCACGAGCACGAGCGCGAGCACGAACACGAGCGCGAGCGCGAACGCGAACGTGAACGCGAACGCGAACGCGAACGCGAATGCGAACGCGAACGCGAACGCAAACGCGAACGCGAACACGAACACAAACACAAACACAAACACAAACACCTACACGAGCACGAGCACGAGCGCGAGCGCGAGCACGAGCGCGAGCGCGAGCACGAGCACGAGCACGAGCACGAGCACGAGCACGAGCACGAGCACGAGCACGAGCACGAGTACGAGCACGAGCACGAGCGCGAGCGCGAACGCGAACGCGAACGCGAACGCGAACACGAACACAAACACACGCGCGCGCGCACGCACGCACGCATACACCAACACACACAAAGGGAGGGTGTTGGAAAATCGTTGAACGCCTTATTAATGTTCTAATTGCTGTC
>JARFJB010000001.1:1632500-1750000 GCA_036346205.1 Vesta saturnalis
GAACAAAATATTAAAAAGATTCAGTATTTTCGGCAAGTTTTTAAATGCAAATGCAGTGAAATAAAGTCGACAGTAGGCTAATTTGTTGTTACTAAGATACTGTGATATTGCTATTATATATCATGTCATGTGTTTGCTGTCAATTATGCTGCTTAGCATCAATGACATTTCCGTGCTATAAAGACCACATTACGCCCGCATTTGGAGGCGTATAAAGAACATTATGGTGGCAAAATACAATAAAGAACATTATGGTGGCAAAATAAAATAAAACAGATTTACGGATTGCAGAGTTTTCTTCTACAACAGGCTAAAGGAGGTAGGTTATGATCAACTGTATGTGTACGTGCTGATTTTATCTACTACGACGAATACTTTTAGTTATATTATATTATTAAAAATGGCATTTAAATAAAAAATTATTCTTATACAGTTTTAAGACTTTTACCTAAGATGTTTGAGTGGGATGCTGCAGAATCAATAAAAATCGTGAAAAACGCATTTATACGTAGTTTCAACTTCATTATCAAAATAAAAATGGACAAAAATGGTAAAAATTAGAAAGCTCAACAAATGTAATAAGATGCTAATATACGTGAAAAATGAATGGAGCAAATGGTGGAGGAAATTAGTTTTTCTTGATAAAATTGTTTTTAAATTTTATTTCAATATGCATTTACACTTTAAAATAGCGTACTTTTCAAAATTTTGTACATGCGTTAAATATTAGAAATTACTGAGAAATGTATTTAGACTTTTTGTTTCAAATACAAGGCATTGGACATTACGTAAATTAATATATGAGAGTCCATCTTAAAATGCTATTAAGTGTTGGAGGACATGTAAAACATGAAATCAAAAAAATTTTTGCATTTTACGTTTTTTTTAAGTTTTATTATAATATTACTTTTTAAGTTTTATTATGCAATTATATAAATTTGCTATATTATGGTATATACGTATAGGACATTCGTTTAACTTATCCCGATTGATCGATGAATCGAACGCGCACTTGTGTATGACTATTCTTTTCTACATATTGAATACAATGTACACTATTAGCTAACGTATTATTCCAAGAGTGTCGTTTTGTACATTACCAACTTTAACTTAACTACTTCACATAAATATAAATGTCATAATGTTTGCAAATAAAAGACAAAAGTTTTATTTACGTATCGTAGATGTACGCACATAAAAGCATATTATTTTCAATAAAACTTAAAACGTAGCAGATGAATTTTGGTAAGTTAGTCAACTAACACCCGAAATGGTTCGAAATGTGCAGTAGGAATTTGTAGATCGATTAGGCTATTGTCAGTTGACTAACGGAGGACATTTCGAACATTTGCTAAAATAAAATTATTTTTAAGTTTACGAATCTTTGTTTTCGATATAATAAAACGTTATAAAAATTATTTTATTTTTCGTTTTCTTCATGATCTTTTTTCAATTTTTAAATTTTGAATGCGAATAACTCCAAAACGCTTGAACTTAGGTATAGCACATGCTACATGACAAATGTTTAGAATTGTAAGGGAAATCCAAAAATGCAATAAAAAAATTGGGTTGCAATTTAAAAAAAAAAAAAATTTTTTTAGCAAATCTTTTTTGAGACACCCTGTATAAAATTTTTTTTTTCGCAAAATATACCCCGAAAAAATATAAAATCGACAGATCCGCGGGATTTTTGAAAAAAATTGTGCTTTACGAGATATTGAATTTATTCTTTACTTTACGACCACCCGGTACCTATATCTTTGACGGCAATACATTTGTGAGTTAATGGTTATTTATTTGATTTATTCATAAAGATTGAATTTTTTAGGAACGCTACTAATCATTATGCTTTGAGAAAACATTCGAATTGCAAAATACGTAATGATAATTTCAGTCATCGGTGTTTATTTATACACTTGTTTGTGTAGAAGATTATTATACTGCAATTCAAAATTATTGGTGTATTTAATGTAATTGAATTATAGTACTTTTTTAAACTTATTATACAGGAATGTTAAGTGGAGACACTCCAGATTTGTTTTTAATTTAAACCTTAGTAAAAGTTTTTACTTAGATAATAATGTACATATTCAAAAAGTTGTAGGTGTTACAACACGCACGCAACATGATTATTTATTATTGTTTAATAATAATGATAACCGTTTATTGTCAATCCAAATTCATTATGGTTACACCTATGAAATTATACAATAAACGCTAAAAAAAGAGGTTATTGCGATTTTACAAAATAAATCAAGACATCTAAATTATAATTAAACATATGAACAGACCGTGCAATTAAATCGAAATTTGGCTTGTTGTTTAGTGTTTGAGTATATGAAAATCCAACTTTGATCTGAGCAGAACAGTGCCACTTGAGGGAAGTTTTTTACTTTACTTGTGAGCGGTGGCTACTTGGGTGAAGTTTTCCACAATAGATGGTACCAGGCCCTAAAAAAGTGCCACTTGAGGGTAGTTTTCTACCATAGGCGCACAAAAAGCCACAGGGTATTTCCATTTGCTAGCTAACACGTCTTTTTTTCGGCATATTTTCTTTAAATTGGAACTTTTCTGTTGGATTTAGCACAGTCTTGACATTTTATAGGGCATGGGACCTTGATAATCGTAGAGAGTGGTTACACGCAACTTACTTTTAGAAAAAATATTTTAATGGTTGCAAATCAGTCAGCCAATTAAATATATAATAAGAAATAATTAAAATACGATAAGTTTCCTTCACATAAAGGACTGAAATATGAAAATGTAAACTTTTACCATTATTACACATAATAAGTATTTTGAAAGTTTACATTTTCATGTAATAAGAAACTTTCCGAAATTGACTCATACGCCCGCACATTACGAAGTTTTGCTGAGACATTTACTCAATTATACCTTTAACTAGTATTACTTAATACTTTAACTTTGTATCGTCACGCTTACTGTTGACATATTACTATTACTATTTCATCGTTTACAATTAATTATGTAGTAAAAAAAACCTAATTACAAAATCTGATATTGATGAATCATTTAATATAAAATCTAAAAAAAACAACATTAAAACTTAAAGCCCACACACGTCTGTATGGAAATCCCGTATGTAAGATGCTAAATTCTTTTCAAGCATTACAAATGATATCCTCTAGGAATCCGTTTGAATAAGTAAAAATTCTTCCCATATCCATTTTTATCGATGTAGAAGGAACTAGCAAATTAGTACCCAAACACATAAATCCCAAGCGCACACAAAAAAAATTGAGGAACAAGTTACTCGGCAAATACACATACACCTATTAATACCTAAAACATGTACAAAAGACGTTACACCCAAGTAACTAAAACATGCAAAAATCTTGTAGAAAACAAACGCACGCAAGTAAAGAAATTAGCAAACAAATAAACACCCGACAACGTAAACCACCAACACACAAACACGTAAACAAGAAAATTAGCAATCAAGTAAATGCTCCAATACCAAACATGTAAGTCGGATAACGTAATCAGACAAAATGAATAAGTTATTAGATGTTCAAACACATAAACATACAAACGCGCAACCTCGAAAACAAAGAAACCTGCCGACTAGGCCCGACCTGAAATAGAAAGCAAGAAATCATAGCAAACATATTAAAACATGCAGAAAAATAGCAGCCCACAAACACATACGCAAACAAATATACACTAAAAACAAATAAACTAGCAAACAAGTATGAAAATCTAAACTTTCAGAATTATTCCAGATATTTAAAATACTTAGCTTTTTTGGGCTTTTAATGGCGTATTTTTGTGCTTATGTTTACACGAATCTGAACGTTTCGATAACACTTACGGTTATAGAAATGTTTATATTGTATAACTAACTTAACCATAGGATGCATAAACCGGGTCTCTCAGACCCGGAGAGATTTTAGTTACTCATAATTTGCTTAAAATAATTTCAATCGGCTTGAACATTTATATATGCTCTAAACACGTCTTCATTCAACACACACTTGATTAGACAAACATTCGACTGTATTTAGAAGTCGAAAAATGAATATTTTCCATTAGGTCCCCGTATTTACATAAACCGGGTCTCCAAAGCCTGTGTACAACTAGTTCCTATAAAACCAGTTTCACGGCTGATCGTTATTATAATTTCTCAATCACTGCTGCACGAAATTGTATGTGTCTGTACAAGTTGAAACCTGCATGTACTGCTGGATGTATGAAAGTAGATGCTGCTGATTTTTATTCAGTTGTAAAAAAAGTTGTGAAATATATATGATAATTAAAAATTAATATTAATTTTATTAAATACATAAATAAAAAATTTTTACCTCGAGTAGGATTTGAACCTACGACCTGTACTTTGCTAGAGTACCGCGCTAACCAACTGCGCCATTAAGGTTCAAGCCCCAATCGACGTAAATTTTGTCTTTATGTATGTAGAACTGATGTAAATTCTAAATATCTAACAGTCAAATTACTTATATTAATGGAATGTGAGTCTGCAATATCGCAAGGATTCACACATACCAAAGCAACTTGACTAATATTGAATAATGAAATAATAATAATATATGATAATGGTGTCAAAAAAGAATGTGAAAAGCATGAGATTTGGTGACCGTGTCTATGAAAAAACAGTGTCGCAGTGGACAGCTGAAGGTGTGATGATCTGCATTCTGAAGAAAGTGATGTTTCAGAAGCAGAAAATCATGACACAGAAGACACAAATTTTGAATTGTGTTCTAACGAGTATTCTAGATCCAGTTCTGATGTTTACGATAATTCAGAGGCTGATATTATCGACGATATTGGTAATTCTTCAACGAGTGGTTACATTGCTCCAAGTGCTCTGAATTGGAGTTTGGAACCTCCAACAAAAAATAAAATTCAACAACATTATTCGGCGTACGCTAGGACTAGCAAGAAAATACACGACTGCAACACCAAACGAAGCGTTTCAGTTATTTGTAACTCCGGTTATGGTAAAAGAAATCGTGAACCATACTAATTTAGAGGGGAGACGTGTTTACGGAGCTAAAGTAAAATCGTGGAAAGATGTCCTTATTTTGCTTTGAAGAATTACGAAGATTCGTCAGATTTGACGACAAGATAACCGGGAATGCACGTTTGGAAACCGATAAGTTATCAATGGTGTCCTACGTTTGGGAATCAATGCA
The DNA here is from genome assembly GCA_036346205.1 of Vesta saturnalis. Lineage (NCBI taxonomy): Eukaryota > Metazoa > Arthropoda > Insecta > Coleoptera > Lampyridae > Vesta > Vesta saturnalis. The sequence continues at coordinate 1,637,672 of JARFJB010000001.1, forward strand.
AAACCTGCATCATACCGGATAGTAATATAACTATTGATGAACAACTCGTTGTGGTTAGAGGTAGATGCACATTCGTTCAATATATGCTAAGTAAACCGGAAAATATGGACTTAAAATATTTTGGATGTGTGAATCTAAGTCTGGTTATGCTCTGGATGGTTAGGTTTATGTTCGTCGCTAGTCCGGAGAACCTCCACATTAAAACCTGGGCCTTGAAGTAGTAGAAACTCTTGTGCGTGGCATTCATAATTCTGGTCTCAATCTCACGATAATAGACAAGTTCTTCACTAGTGTTCCGCTAGCAATTTATTATTGGATAAAAATACTACTGTTGTGGGTACACTACGTCACAATAAGCGTGACATTCCGAAAGAAATGAAAGTCTCAAAAGATCGTGTAGTCTGCTCTTCATTGTTTTGCTTTAGAAATAACGTATCCATGGTAAGTTACGCAGGTAAAAACAACAAATGTGTAATTTTACTAAGCACCATGCACCACGACGCATCTGTCTTATCTATCAAATGGTGTCGACACACACGTGCAAGAGGCAAAGTAAATGATGGCCCATTACATTTTTCTTCAACATGATTGATGTTGCAGTACTCAACGCATATATAATATTTACGAAGGAACATCCAAACTGCAACATAGGAGTGACTCACAAACGCACATTGTTTTTGAAAAAATTAGCGCAGGAACTAGTGATACCACATGTGCAGAGAAGATCTACTAACCCTAACTTACGATATAGTGTCCGGGAGTGTCTAAGCAGCTTTATTGATATCTCTGGTCCGCCAGCCGCTCAAACAAGTGCAACAATTAAGAGTAAGAGATACTTAGTGTGCCCTGCAAATATTGATTGTTAAAGCACAATGATATGCATTAGAAAAAAAATATTATCTGTAATGAGCAAAGTATTAGAATGTGCACTAAATGCTTCTCTAACCCCTAAAAAAAATTTAAACAATAATGCTCACTTTCATATTTAATCTCACGTTTATACTGTACATATATAAATAAATAAAGTTTTACTTGAATAACTTTGTTTCTATTCTGACTATACGTGATTTTATATAACGGGTCTCAGAAACTCGGATTATGTAAATACCTATATTTTATTGGTTAAGTATCCTAGGGTTAAATATAAATATACACCATAAAAAAACTCAAAAAGATAAGTTCTCTAATAGCAAACAACAACCAAACATACAAACAAAAAACGAGAAAACAAGTTACCCTACAAACACAAATATACACCTACAAACCCTCCAACATCTCAAAGGCGCCCGAACAAAGCAATAAAACGTACCAAAGTAACTAAAACATGCAACAAGTTAGCAGACCAACACATTCGAACAGAGGAACTAGCAAACAAGTAAACACCGAAACACGTCAACACACAAAGAGACAAGTTACTCAACATCAAAACGGGTAGTTTTCCACCATAGGCGCACAAAACTAACGACAGGGTATTTCCCCTTGCTAGCTAACACATCTTCTTCTGTTTTTTTTAAAACTAGAACTTTCCTGTTGACTTAAGCAGATTGTTAACATTGTGTAGGAAGTGGGACCTTGATTATCATAAATAGTGTAACCATACAACTTACTTTTAGAAAAATTCTTTAATGGTTGCAAATCAGCCAGACAATTAAATATGCAAAAAGAAATAATTATAAAGTACGATAAATTATTAATAATAATTTCTAAAGTACGATAAGTTTCCTTCCCATAAAGGACTGAAATATGAAAATGTATACTTTCGCCATCATTACACATAATAATAAGTATTTTAATTATAGGTAATAATGGTGAAAGTTTACATTTTCATATGCAATAATAAATTCTCCGAAATTGACATACATTCAGGCACACTACAAAATTGTTCTGAGACACAATTATACCTTTAACTAGGATTACGTAATACTGTAGCTTTCTATCGTCAAGGTTATTGCTAACATATTACTTGGCACAAACTAGTTTTCTTTCACTTTCCGTCGCAGGGGTATGTAAAACATTAAAGTTACTAACCCTTTTTTTTTTGTTTCAATACATTGAAATCGTGCAAAAATACATATTATACATCATCTTATCTATTTCATCATTTACAATTAAGCTTGTAGTAAAAAAAACTTAATTACAAAATCTGATACTTATGAATAATTGAATATAAAATACAAAAAAAAACATTAAAACGTAAAGTTCACACACGTTTGTATGGAAATCCTGTAACTCTTCTTGTTGTAGATGTAAGACGAAATTTTTTTTCAAGAATTACAAATTATATCCTTTAGGAATCCGATCAAATAAGTCAAAATACTACGCACATCAATTTTTATCGATGTAGAAGGAACTAGCAAACTGGTAAGCACTTGAAAACATGCACAAAGCAAGCTGCATCCAAGTGACTAAAACATTCAAAAATCTAGTGGAAAACAAGTGCATACATGTAAATAAATTAGCAAACAAATAAACACCTGATCACGTAAGACTCTAACACACAAACATCCAAACAAAAAGTTAACAATCAAGTAAATGCTCTGATACAGAACATGTAAGTCGGCTAGGAAAATTAGATAGAATGAGTAAGTTACTAGATGTTTAAACATACAAGCATGTAACCTCCAAAACAAAGAAACTAGCTAATAAGCTCCCACCCAAGAAAGAAAGACATCATGCAAAAGATATTAATACACACAGAAAAACAAAGAAACTAGCAAACAAGTAAACATACGAGCAAAAAACGAAAAAATAAGTTACTCTACAAACACTCAAATATACTACTACAAACCCTCGTACATCGCAAATATGCACGAAAAAAGCAATCAAGTAAACACCGAAACATTTCACCCCAAACATATCAACACACAAAGAAACAAGTTACTCAAAGTTCAAACTTACAAAGATGCAAACGTGTAACCCTTAAAACAAATAAATTGGGCAGTAAACAAGCAAACATGCACGAAATACGCAAGAACCTATACCTAAGAAAGTAAAAGATGCAGGAAAACTACAGGGTAATAAACACATACTCCAAAACGGTAAACACCAAAAACAAAAACCCCGAATCATACAAGCACCCAGGCTAAGAAACTAGCAATGAAGTAAGCGCAAACCCCAAAACAAAGACCTTAGCCTACAAGACCCTCCAAACACCTCCATGCAAGCATGTTTTATATATTGTCTTAATTGTTTTGTGCATGTTTATGGTGTTTGAGCGTGTGTAGGTGTATCTTTGTGTATTCGTTTTGTAACTTGTTTGTAAACTGCTGTATTTTGGAGACATATGTTTGGAGTTTCCGTGTCCATGTGTTTAATTGAGCGCTGGTTGTCTATAATGATAAAAATGGATATGGGGAGTATTTATACCAGTTTGGATGACTCATAAATTCTTAGAAACGAATTAAGATCTTAGATCTACAATTTTTACATATTGTTATGGTATAAACTGGCAGTAAAACGAAATAGATAAAATTGGCTTTTGCACGACTAGCCAGTGATCGGGGGTGAGTAAGATGTTAATTAATTTTGGGCACAGTAGGATAGTATACCATACATAAGTCGAAATAGGGATTGAAATCGTCATAAAACCGGAACGGGCGCCAGACTATTTGAAATGTCAAAATAGGGAATGAAATACCTAATTACGATAGTTCACGGCTAGCTCAAAATACTAAAATAACTTGCTTACCTGTATGTAATCTCCGCAGGCAGTTATAGGACCCGCAGATCTTTCGCCAACCTGAAAGGCTTCAAAACAAATATTTGCACGCTTAAATATAATAATAGCGTACCGCTAAAAATCAATCACTTCTTTGATAATCAAACTCTAATCCCTAGTCACGTTACGTTAATCCAAAAATTCAACATGTAAAATAATTTCACTATAAGTCCAATAACCTAAATAAATATAATGTAGAAAACATAAATAAAATTAAAAAAAACAAGAAAAATCGGATACAATCTGGATTATTGTGTAAGCAGCATCAAATAGCTTATCTAAATTTGGCTGTGATCCTAGCTAGAGTTTTAATAACGGCCTTCTCTTAATCTTCTGGTAATTACGATGTAAACGTTCGTCAGTTTGAGTAACATTAATAAAACACTTCAAATAAATTTGGATAATTCTCTGAATGAATACACTGGCCTTATAATTTAAACGATAAAATAATCAAAAGTGAATCTCTAAATAACAATAATGAAATACACTCAAAAATTTATTTATTTTTATTATTTAAATTGGAGAGGCCCTTTGGTTACACAGAATCTGGCACGGACGGTAACCTCGAAAATACGGTTGATGCTGGGTAACGCTTGCGATATCATACAGCTGGTGATACCTACTTTTTGCTCCTTGCATTGTGGTTTGATTCTCAATTCATCGTGTGCACGCTAATGTTTACATTGACACGTAATTCGTATACTTAATTTTATTTTCTTTAACTATATTCCATAAGCGAGATTATTTACAGCGCGTTACTTATTATCTTTGCACTAATAATGTACAAGTTCTGCTTAATTCTTAATATTTTAAATTACCAAAATGCTTTATTTATTTACAATAGAATGTTTGTTTAATAGCGAACTGTGAACTTATTGTTTGTAACCTTGAAATTAACGTTGTATTTTTCCGCAAAGACAAGTGAAACCTTCTGCAGATGAGGGCGAGAGCACTAGGTACTTTAAACACTCAACGTCGTTCTGGATCTCGATATATATATATATATATATATATATATATATATATATATATATATATATATATATATATCCCTAAGGACTAACTACACGTAACGATAAATTGGTCTCGTGAAGGTTGAACAATTATATGATCCCTTATTTTGGATTTTGTGTTAAGGGAAGAACAACCTATAATGAAAGTTCCTTCTACACGAACCTGGTTCAACGTCGTTTCACGATAAGAACTACGTCACCGTAACAAAAAAAAACTGTACGCCTCTACGTCACATCTAACCTGAATAATTTCACTTGCGGCCACATTGTTTTTTTAACCCTTTCAACTCTAATTAGCCAAAAAACTTAACTTTTCTACTTACGCGCATTCACTAACCCAAACTCGAAAATCATCGTAATTGCCCTGTTAGCAGCCCACTTCAACCTCGAAACTTTATCTAAGAAATTTAATATATGGTGAATTGCATTTTTCAGGAAAACTAGCCTTTAATGCTATGTATTTAAAGTCAAATTCTTTATTTTAAAATCAAACTTATCTATAGAAATGGTGCCTATTTGGCGGCTAACTAAAACCTTTGCAAAAGATGTACCTTACAATGTAATATTTGAATACGTTCTTTGATTTAATTTTTTGTATGATGCAATCCCAACGTAATTTAACCAAATTAAAATACGAAGGGATTTATTTCTACAAAACTATCCTTATTTACAAATACACTAACGAATGTTTCCTTTCAAACTCTAGTAAAAGAGTTTCCCAAATATCGATACCAAAATGTAAATCACATTTTCGTTTTTAAACTTCCATTTTACTTCAATCAACAACAAAACTTCACTTTGGTCTTTTAGAAAATACAAGAAATAGATCCCATTGCAATACCTATTCAGGAAATCAAGTTGAAAAGTAGTGGCAGGCTTTCATTTCAAAATTATAATACATACGGAAAGGATGTTATACTAGACCATGGACAAACAAGTCACGGAGGCGTGGTAACCATGGTGAAATATGACATACCTACAAAGGAAATACCCTTGAGTACAACCCTTCAGGCTTTTCGTTGTAGGTGATTTCTGTTGCCACAACACTACATGGGGATCGGCGTCTACAAGCTCAGAAGGATCCGTTATAGAATCCATAATTCACAATAATCGATTAGTACTCTTGAACAATGTAGAACCCACCCACATTAACCAAGTAGGGGTTAATTTTAGCGCAATTGGCCTATCGATAACCTTTCCAACGTTAGCACTAAATATAACATGCAGTGTTAAATATGAAGCCCACCGCAGCGATCACTTCCCCATAGTGCTACAAAAACGATTAAAAGAACGGAATATGTAGCCGTTAAACGATTTAACACGAAAAAAGCAAACTGGATAAGTTTCAGATAAAACTTAATAACTCCAGACGGAATTATAAATGAGATGAAGCCGTAAAAGCACTTGCAGCAAATATTCAACAAGCAGCGACCACGCATATACCCCTAAAAGGCGGTAAATTAAAACGCTCTCCAGTCCCATGGTGAAAATAATGAAGCTAAATAAAGAAAAGAAGCAAGCTCTGGACAAGTATAGAAAACAAAAAACTGAAGAAAACGTCATAAACTTTAAGATATCAAGAGCAAAAGTGAGGATACCCAAGAGAAGCGCACAAATAGAATCCTGGCAAGAATATACTTCGTCGCTTTTACCCACAGCCACAACAGGTCTCAAACATACATGTGGAGGAAAGCAAAAGCAATAATAGGGTCAAACTGCTCACATATACGGCACAACTTGGTAGTAAACGGAGAAATGGAGACAGACCAAAGGACAATCGCAAACCACCTTGCTGAGTTTTTTAAAAACGCACCCAGCGACGCAATTTACATAAGAGAGTTCCTGCCTATAAAAAGGAGACGGGAAAACACCAATGACTTCCGATAGCGACGGCGACGAGGACTACAACGTCCCATTCACAATGCCAAAAATGGAAAACTCTTTAATGCTATGTATTTAAAGTCAAATTCTCTGTTTTAAAACTAAACTTATCAATAGAAATGGTGCCTATCTGGCGGCTAACTAAAACCTTTGCAAAAGATGTGCCTTACAATGTAATATTTGAATACGTTCTTCCATTTAATTTTTTATATTATGCAATCCCAACGTAATTTAACCAAATTAAAATACGAAACCATTTATTTCTACAAAACTATCCTTACTTACAAATACACTAACGAATGTTTCCCTAAATATCGATACCAAAATGTAAATCACATTTTCCTTTTTAAATTTCCATTTTACTTCGATCAACAACAAAACTTCATTTTCGTCTTTTAGAAAATACAAAAACATTCGTAAACCTTTAATTTACGTAAACGACAAAAGAAAACGTTACAATCTAAAAGTTTCTCCAATCCTTGATGCATGATTAAATCCAATTACGAGAGTCTATACTACATTCAAGAGGTTCGGTACTAACAAATAATTTATAAATTCGGCAAGTCTTGATAAAATCATGGATGATTTCCAACCGCTAAACTATTTTTCTAAAAATAAGGCATGAAACCACTTCCTGCGAGAACCAATACTTCACGCCCCACGAATTCTGCTGATATTCTATGATCAGGCAAAAAAAATTTTAGGTAAATAAAGAAGAAAAAATAAACTAAAAGTTTGTATATTTACATAATTAAATAAAAATAAAAGTGAATAAAAATTAATATGATCCTGGGTAAGTGAATGTCATACTATTTATCTGATCTTTCACGCGAAACCACAATTAAACCATAGTAGTGATCCGAAAAAATCAAATTAAAATTATAAATTATACGTAGATGGTATCCAAAGTAACAATGGGTAGCAGTTTTGGAAGTATTTAATGTGTACGCGCATCTAGATATTTTCATCCAGTAGTGAATAGACTCTATAAGACATTTTTTGCTACAAATATTATTGGTTTTTAGCTCATTTTTGCATGCGCATTTTTTACCTTGATATTACATCTACATCCGCTCTCTAGCCCTGTATGGTATTAACCAGAAATAGATACAGACCTTCGATATATAGGATAACTTTTTAAAAGAAACATAGAGTGTGTCAATTTAAAAACTTACAATAGACTATATCTCATGAATAAATGATGATATCAAAAAATTCTCTAAACCGTTTCTAGGTTAGAAAGGGGGAACCAAAATGACATAGGAGACAACTCACCCCAATCAACCCCCTACGCTCCACCTACCCCAACGAAAAACATTTAAATAGCGAACCCCTGCTTGTAATGCATCATTGGAAAGCCTGTAAAAAATGCTATCCAGTGGCATAAATAAAAATTATACAGGGTGTATTATATTATTTCAGTCATTTTTATAAATGAACACAAATCTCTTTTTAGAAATAACACTATAATATTTTATTTCAAAAAAGTACATCAATAATTCACTAAAAGGTTTTGTTGAACTACAAATTTGATAAATATTTTAATTAATGAAGTTAATGTTCAAAGAGGTTCCGTTGTTTTGTAAACAATAATACAGTCCGTTTTCAAATTCTTCACGAACTATCGTAAATATTGTTCTGGTAATAGCCCGACATGCTTAAGTAATTCTTTCCCGCAACTCCTGAAGTCACGCAGGTTAGGTTTTGTAAACAACTGAGTGTTTTTGTTTATAAAATATTTAAATATTTAATTGGGTTAATACTAATACACCCTTTATAATTTTTATTTATACCACTGGATATCATTTTTTACAGGCTTTCCAATGATGTATTACAAGTAGGGGTTTCCTACTTAAATTTTTTAAGTTAGGGTAGGTGGACATCATCATTTATTCATGAGATATAGTCTATTGTAAGTTTTCAAATTGACACACCGTATGGATTTTTAAATTACTGTATTTGCGGCTTTTATGCAGTTTTTATGTTCACGCGCTTTTATTAAACTTCTTTAAGTAGGTATAAATAAAAAAATGAGTAATGACATCAGTGCAAGTTTTTGTAAGGAGATTACCACTAATTAATCGATGGTGTACTTTGCTTATCTTCGTTTAACTACGAATAATAATTTTATTTTGCAAAATATGTTTAGTATATAATTAATATAACTTTATAATAGTTTAATTACGAAAAAAGCAAACACATGAAAAATTGTAACAATAACCATGATTTTGTAGTAAGCAAGTAACTCCTCCTAAATTTTATAATTGGATAAATAACCTGATATGTTTGTTACAATTTTAAACTACTATATTAAGACCCAGTTAAATACGAAAAAAAATCTTTATAGATAAACCTCTTTATATAGAAATACCTTTTCGTAAATTTCTGCTTTCTTACATATGCAGTGAAATATGTGCGAAAGCAACAATTAAACAAAGCCCGATTCCACAAACATGGAGTAAACCGGGGTTAATTCATGGATCAAGAAAAATATTTGTCTAATTTTTGACAGAATGACGTAAACTATCAGATGTTTACACCAATATTTGCTTTTAAAATAGTAATTTATGTGCCAAGGCAAACAAGTGGATTTTTTAAGGTGCACGTGAAATTTGTAATAAAGAAATACCAAAAAGTGTTAAAAAATAGCATTATTAGCGAGGTTCATACAATACTCTTTACCGAACTTGGAATGATTTAGTAAAAAGATGATTACGTTTGTTAAAATTTGATTAATATTAATAGTACAGTTAGATTGCATTGACATTACATCCCTCTCACGCATTGTTATGGTAACGGAATTTTGTAGAGACTATAGTTATAACAAATAAATGGTCTTACTAGCTCGTTTTACGCCAAGATCGGACATGATGAGTGTGTATGCGTGCGGAAAGGCGTGCGTGCGTGTGTGTGTGTGTGCGTGTGTGAGAGTGAGCGCGTGTGTGCGCGCGCGTATGTGTGTGTGGGGATGTATGTTAGTATCTACGAGAACTCGAGAACGATAAAACGCAATATCTGAATAACGATTAATTTGATAAGAAAATCTGTAGGCATATTTTGTAAAGATAATTTAATTTAGTTTAATTGGAAATGCTTAAACTATATTATCCATATTTTTATCCATATGGCTTCGGATTTTTTCAAGTTAGCATCTATAGGTCTATTAACCACTATCTTCATTCAAGTCTAAACGTCATGTGACGTAAATTATTGTTGTTGTTTTTACTATATTGCTAGATTTCATTATCAACGTATTAAAATAATGGTTGCATAATTATCCTAAAAAATATGTATTATTTCCACCTTATGGGTTGAAAAGTAGTGTGTTGTTCCATATTAGATATTAAAATCATAAATTAAAATTCTATACAACACAAAAAATGGCCATGGTGGTATTAAATAGTGTTCGTTCAAACCTTCGCAATATCCGAAAAATGTGTAGAAAAAATTTTTAAAGATAATTTCTTTTACGTAACTTTTCTTTATAAAGTTTTTTAATTCGATGCTACATAAGCCTTAAAAATTAATTAAATAATATTTGTAAAATTCTTGAACTGTATTATTCACATTTCCGCAAAAGAAACAAACAACAAGTCGAATTAATATAAGCACTTCATGCACAATAAGCGAAAACTTAAAACGAAAAATCACCGTCAAAAATAATTAGAAGCGCAAGTAAAGATAAATCTGAAAAAGAACTACAGACACCAGAAGTATTAAGGAAACGAAAAAGACAATAAAAGACGACATAGCCATAACAAAAAGAAGCAAATTCAGAATAAGGAAATGAGCCTACTGAAAGATGCCACATGATTAAGATCGACGCAGCGAGCTATCAGACCTTAGCCCTTTGTGAAATACAAAGGAGGATATTTAAGTGCGTGAGAGACAATATTCAAATAATAATGGGAGTGGGAATATTAGGTATCCGGGTAGAAACGGAGGGACAAGTTCTAAAGCTGAAAGAGCTAGACACCATATTAGGGAAAACCGTAGAAGTACGTCCCAACTACAGGTTAAACAAATCTGTCGGAGTCGTGTTCTGCGCAGAGTTCTCAGCGTACTCTGAAGAAAAATTGATAGGAGAACTAAAGGATCAAGTCTACAAAATGTCAAAAAGAGTAGGAAACGAGGCAAACCCTTCCTACATTTATACATTCATATTTGGAAAGAGTACCCTGCCCCAAGAAGTACGAGCTGCCCACCTCAGACTAAAGGTAAGACCCTACATAGGACCTCCAAGGAAATGCTACCAATGCCAAAAATTTGGTCACCCATCAAAGTATTGCAGAGCCGTTTTTACATGCAAACGAGGAAAGGAGCACATCCAGATGACGATAGTTGCGCAGATCCGCCTAAATGTGTCAACTGCGGAGGACCACGGCCGATTATAATGGATGCCCGACATATATAAAAGAAAAAGAAATAATGAGTATAGAAACCTCATTCCCAAAGAAAGAGCCATGTTATATGGAAAATCATGTACTTCTGCAAAGAAAACATGAGGAACGCGCCAGATCACACACAGAAAGTAAAGCGGCAAACAAAACGCTAACGAACCAACCGCAACACGTATCTTATATTACAACTCTACCCATGCCTTCCATCCGTATTCAACATAGAGGTGAAGATACTAATACAACAAATCTCCCCCAAGCGAAGTCTGTCGAACTGGAGGTATGACCAAAGCAAAACAGGTGTGGAATTGGAATCAATAATTAGTGCTGAAAACGGATCATTATCTCAACCTAAACTATCAGACCACAGCTAGAGCAAAAGTCCCACAGGATATCCCAAAGGTGTTCCTCGACTGAGTCAAAGAAAGAACCCTGAAGTTACAACTAACGATGCAGCACTCTATGACATAAACACTAGGAGTAAAAAACAAAGCGAAGACTGTGCTACTTACCTATAATGTCAACCTATGATATTAGTTTATTATTAGTTATTATCTATTTATACATGTTTATTTATTTACTTGTCGTTCGTCTATTTGATATACTAGTCAATTAACGACAATCTTTTTATTTCATACTGTACTGTAATATTGGGTTTTACGGTAGAGTGTAGTCGATAGTAAAATACATTTTTACGGTAAGGTAGGATTTTTACGGAACTCAATTCAAAGCTGGCTTTATAAGAAAAATTTATTTCTTAACTATAACATATTTATCAAAAATAAACCAAGTTACAACCCCCAATTAGAACTAAGAATATTTTGTAATTTGCAAATTAATATTAATTGTGCAATTTTGGTTTCCATTAACTTGCAGTGGGCAAATTTCTTCATGACGTATTGTTACGGCTAAAGCATTATTATTTACATTCGAATTTGTGTTGCAGACATTGCGTCCTGGAGGTACAGTTTTTGAAGAGGACTCTTTATCTTGCCGTTTTGTAACTACTTCCACAAAACTTTCGCCGCCTTGAATCATGCCAGCAAGAGAGTGTTGAACATATTTTTAAGCGACGGTGTTGCTTTTCCACCCTCCAAATCTTTTAAGAACCGAAATATCGTCTCCAGAATCATTTTTGGTTCTTCTTAATTTTGAGTGAGTTTCAGTATGAAATAAAGTACGTTACGTTATTCGTCCGGTACCCGGATATTACGTGCTCATTACGCAAACAAATTGTGACTCGGCTTCGGCTCGTCCGAATTAATTACTTAATCGTCCGTAATGTCCGTTGTACCGGACTTATAACATAAATAACTATGAAAACTTTCTATACCCACCAAACTTAAAATGGCGACAGAAGCTATTTTTCAATGGAATACGAGAGGAATTAAAAATAAATATGACGAATACGGCAGCTTATTCAAGAAATAGATCCCATTGTAATAGCTATCCAGGAAATCAGGTTGAAAATTAGTGGCAGACCTTCATTTCAAAATTATAAAACATACCGAAAGGATGTTATACTAGACCATGGACAAAGAAGTCAGGGAGGCGTGGTAACCATGGTGAAAAATGACATACCTACAAAGGAAATACCCTTGAGTACTACCATACAGGCTAACGGGCTTCAAATAAATGCTGGAACAAAATTTAATATACTAAATATATACTTATCCATATAGTCAGAAATCCAGTTAACGAACCTCATTTCACATGCACCAGCACCTCTTTTTGTTGTAGGTAATTTCAATCGCCACAACACTGTATGGGGATCGGCGTCTACAAGCTCAAAAGGATCCGTTCTAGAATCCATAATTCACAATAATCCCTTAGTACTCTTGAACAATGGAAAACCCACCCACATTAACCAAGTAGAGGGTAATTTTAGCGCAATTGACCTATCGATAACCTCTCCACTAAATATAACATGGAGTGTTAAAGATGAAGCCCACCACAGCGATCATTTCCCCACAGTGCTACAAAAACGCTTAAAAGAATGGAATAGGTAGCCGTTAAACGATTTAACACGAGAAAAGTAAACTGTATAAATTTCACAGAAAACATAACTTCAGGCGCAGTTATAAATGTAAATGAAGCCGTAAAAGCACTCGCAGCAAATATTCAACAAGCGGCGATCACGCATATTCCTCTAAAAGGCGGTAAATTAAAACGCCCCCCAGTCCCATGGCGGATATCATGAAGCTAAATAAAGAAATAAAGAAAGCAAGCTCTGAACAAGTATAGAAAACATAAAACTGAAGAAAGTTTCATAAACGTTAAGATAGCAAGAGCAAAAGTACGGATATACAAGCGAAGCGCACATATAAAATCCTGGCAAGAATATACTTCGACGCTTTTACCCACAACAGGTCTCAAACAGACATGTGGAGGAAAGCAAAAGCAATAATCGGGTCAAACCGCTCACACATACCACACTACTTGGTAGTAAACGGAGACACGGAGAAAGACCAAAGGGCAATCGCAAACCACTTTGCCGAGTTTTTTAAAAGCGCACCCAGCGACGCAATGTACATAAGAGAGTTCCTACCTATAAAAATGAGACGGGAAGCAAAACAATTTCTACTAGAACTCACCGATATCATTCCTACCATGTCTATCAAAGTTATTCGAATCTATGGTCAACTACCGACTTGTGGCAACACTAGAAAAAGACGAGAGGCTCAATAAATACCAACCCGGCTTTAGACAAGGGCACTCTACCACTTATCAAATATTATATCTCGAGCACCTGATCAACGAAAAGCGTGTGATACTGTATGGTGGAGAAAATGGCAATTTTCCTAAGTACATACAGAACTATCTCCGAGACCGAACTTTTCAGGTGAACGTCCAACACGGAACATCCGACCTAAAACACACTTCGCAGTTGCCAACAACAATATTTCGGAAAAAATCAAGTCGCATGCTCTACTGTATGTTGACAATCTTAGCATTTTGACGATTGGGGACCACCTGGAAACAATACATACACCGTTCAAAAAAAATATAAACACTTGGTCAAGGGAGCAAATGCTAGGGCTTTCAAATTCTCTACCACAAAAATCAAATACATGCTCTCCTACCGATTGAGACGCACATGCCAACGACCAACGTTACTGCTCCATGGTGAACCAATACCATACTTATTCGAAGTTAAATTCCTCGTCATGACTCTCGATCCCAAGCTGACATAAGATTTCAACAGCAGTCCCTCCCATATTAGAGAAATGTGAAGACGTGTAAGATACACCAAATATGTAATTAATAATATGTAATTTAAACGCCGCGAAATACCTAAAAGATGTAGGTATTTACGGAAAGATGGTCCATTAAACAGGTAATTGAAAAGTGCGACACGATGAAAGCAAACAACACCTAAACCACAATAGTAACAACGAACGAAAGGGGAACGTTATTGTATACTAAAAGAGCAGCTAAGGCAGCGTTAATAGAGCGTGAACGGAAAAGCTTAATAGACATTGAGGAAATTCATTACTACGGGAGATAAATCCTATCATAGACAGGGAACAGAACAAAACTGGTTTGAATTGTCCACAGTCACCTGCTACTCGGAAAAAGGGCGTAAACATACGCACAATGTGGTAATCCACATTAGTAAGACACATTATGGAGTAGTGTCCGAACCTACAGGACTACCAAAACAAATACCAAATAAACGAGATCGAGAAGCTAGCCAACCCGAATAATTATGGAGCATAATTTCGTTTATCACCAAAATTGGGCTGTACAATGAAATATAAAGATAAGTGAGAAGACAGAAATGAAAGACACATCCGGAGTGTGCCACTGACCTTGGCAGCAGACGTACATTCTTGATAGGTCCAGCGCAACCATGTTAAATAAAAAATAACATAATAATATTACAAAAGCTGTCAATACCTATGCGATACCAATACTGACATACAGTTTTGGTGTTATAAATTGGACAGGTACGCAACTAGAAGAAATAGATAGCACTATGCTTAGAGAATTCAGAAGGTACAGAGGGCATCATCCTCAAAGTACAGTACAGCAATTTCATTTGCCACGAAAACACGGAGTACGAGGAATACTTTCTGTCTATCTCATGCATTACAAACAGCTAACAAGTCCCCGATTCTACTTTTACCAGCAATCCGAAAGTAACCAACTGTATCAAGCGCTAATTGAACTAGACAATAACTTAACTCCTTAAAATTAAATGATGAGTTTGCAGCGAAAATAAAAAGAATTGAACGAGTGAAAAACAAATTCATGGGAAATATGTTGCTATTTTTGAACATGCTTTGTTTGGTTAAAGTATAAACATATAAAGAGATGTGCGCCAAGAACAACGAAAATATAGACCACATAATTTCAGGGTGCGGAACTCATTCAAATACACTGTATTAGAGCTCAGAATTTGATACACGAGCGTAGAGTTAATTGAGTTAAAGTTGAAAAACACTTTTACCGTAATTTGTCCTAAAACCCTACATGAATTATAAAAATTTGAGTAAACTCACCCGAAAAGCTCTATTATTTGAATAAAAAAGTGCTGGGTAGTACTTATGTTATATTTGAATGAAACCGTTTTTCGAGTCATTGCAAACGAAAGAAAATGAACACCTATGTACTTGTTTCTAATCCTGCATCTCCACTACTATCATAAAAAATCTCTGGGTTCAGACATTTAGCTCTTAAACATTTTTTTCAAATTTGAATGCAAGCCTTTTAAGTTTTTGCATTATTGCGGACCAAAGAAAATAAAATCCACCCATTTTACTCCTTACCCGCAGCTCCTCCACCACAAAAAATTATTTTGAAGTGTAAATACTCAGGTGTTAAACATCAACTTAAGTGATATAGATTTTCAATTTTTTGCCTCATCGCGGATGAAGAAAAATCAAATTTACTTGTTTACTCTTACTTTTTACCTCATATGCCTAACCTCATAAAAATGAAACTGGGGATCTAGACATTTAGCTACTATTTGAAGGAACACACACACGCACGCACGCACACACATGCACACGCACGTACGAAGGAAAGCACGCATGTACGAAACTAGCCTTCGTACGTACGTACGATATAATTTTTAGGTTATTCCAGGTTATGTACATTGTATTTTGTGCTTCTGTCCAGCAATACAAACTTTCCAATTTTCAAAATCTCCTATTATTTTTTAAAATTTTTAGTTAGATTTCCATACATAAACATTTGCTGGTAGCTGTAATACATAAGGCCGCTCGATATGTATCTCGCCTAGAAATACAAATAACTATTCTCTCAACAATACATTTATTTATTCCCTTTGACTTACTATGACACCTGACGCATCAAATAAAAAAGGAACTCAAACAGTTTCTGCTACAAGCGTTCAATGTAAGCACCATTGGACAATCGTTAACATTCTGGTCGATAGGCGAATTATTCACCTGACGAACGTGGAGGTCATGCGATTCAAACCTTGCCTTCTGGTCCCTGGCGGTGAATTCAGCAGTTGGGAACCATTCGCATGTTGAGTTAGCCAGCGAGGTGGCGCACCATCTTGTTGCTAAATAGTGCTTTCCGGTTCATCTTGAAATTGAGCCATTGTTGTAGCATATCGGGATAAGAAGTATCACTTACGCTTGCTTCGCCGAAAAAGAGAGGACCATAAACATGGCACAAGAGTCTCATTGCAACTATAGCAGTTCGTGGAGATTTTCTGACCCACAGATGCGTACATTGTGAGTGCTCACCTTTCCACTTAGATGACATGTCGACTCATCACGGAAGGCGACACGATCAAGAAAGTCTTCATCGTTATACAGTAACATTTCGTTTGCGAGGATGGCACATAAACCGTCTGTAAGGTTCAGCACTTATAACTACTGCGTACTTAAAACTCTCCACACTAGAATTACTAATTCACAACTAGCCTTCCTAGCAGATTTCTTGTGACTACACACGAAAACCTCTCTCACTCATTCAACACTTTCTTCAGACATTGATGATCGTGCCATACTCTTCACTGTAGACAACTAGTGTCTTCAAACTGATCATACCATCTACGGATGTTTCTGACACTTAACAGATTACAATGGAAACTAATGCGGAACACATAAACTGAAACTACAGGTTCACTCTTTGAAAACTGTAAAACATAAAATGTTTACTGTTTAGGAGTCGCCTACTTCACTGCTAGTGCTTTCAAGCAGAGTAGTTTTAGCATTCAATTATTTAACAATAAACAGTTATTTGCATATGTCACCAAGTAACCAATTTTTTTAAATCAATCCGTGTGATTCCCAGTGCAAACGCTACCGGCGTCTCGGCATTCAAAACGCCATTGGTGTACGCGAAATGACCGATCAAATTAAAAAAGTAGTTACCTATAGAGTCACATGTCAATTACAATCGAGGCAGCGGTTATTTGGATGTAATATTTACTAAATTATGCAATAAACCCTTCAATTTTAGAAAATTGAGTCAGTTCTTAAGTAACTGCAAATGACTGTTCTAAGTCAGTTGGTAGTTAAGTACTTCGTTGCATTGTGCTGTGTAGTGTGGTGCAATTGTTTACATTGTTCCTGTAAGAACACACACGCGCATGCACGCATGCACGCACGCAATCACTCATTCAAACACTCATACTCACACGCACACGCTCACGCACATGCACACACACGCGTGCGAGCGCGTACGCACACCCACACGTACGCAGATATCATGGCCGATCTTGGCTACACGTTGTAAAATGAGCTAATAAGTCGATTCCATAACCTTCCTTACCTACATATTGATGTGTAGATTGGAAGATAAGAAGGTTACGTAGGTAGATATGCAAATAACTGTTTATTCCTAATTAATTTAATAACTACTCAACCAAATGTGCTTCAACAATACTGTGTAGTATTGTTGAAAATCACTTTTAAGGTTTCTTCAATGATGTGTCACACATTGGGGGTTGCTATTTAAGGTTTGAAAGTTGAGGTGGTAGTGGTGTGGTGGAAGTAATGTGGAGCACTACTTACATCATTCTTTCTTTGTTTCTTATCCGAGTATTTTTTGATATCTTTTTTATGTTTGCGATATGGTACTTTGATATTTTTTTGTTGTCACCCTGTATAAAGGAAAGTCTTTTAGTAAAGTCTAAAAATCTATTTGGTAATTTTGATGTATTTACACTTTTTGACAGATTAAATGGTGTATTATGAATATTTGTCAATAAACTTCAAAACCCTTCACGTTGCCAGATTTACGGTATACAATACAAGAAACATGCACATTAAAAGTAGTTCCTATTTTCTGCAAGCAAATCAAATTTGTGCCATTAACATTAAATATAATTGTGATAAATATAAAAAATCTTTTAAAGACAATTTGGCATTTTAGCAATTTTTTTTACCACATTTGCCGAATCCAAATATTTTTCCGGTTACTGAAAATATCTGGTCTGGAACAATAACCAACCTTCCAACCTACAAAGTGGAAATTAAAAGAAATGAGATAAGTTTAATAATAATGCAACCTCTTATATACTACGTGTGCGTGTGCGTGTGCGCGCACGTGTGCGTGTGTGTGCGTATGCGTGTGCGTGTGCGTGTACGTGTACGTGTGTGTGCGTGTGCGAGTGTGTGTGCGTGTGCGTGTGCGTGTGCGTGTGCGTGTGCGTGTGCGTGTGCGTGTGCGTGTGCGTGTGCGTGTGCGTGTGCGTGTGCGTGTGCGTGTGCTTGTGCGTGTGCGTGTACGTGTGCGCGATGCGCGTGATCGTGTGCGTGTTTGCGCGCGCGCGTGTGCTTGCGTGCATGCGTGCGTGCGTGCGTGCGTGCGTGTGTGTGTGTGTGTTAAGCCTCATTTTATTTCTCCTGGAGCTGATTAGATTTTGGAGGGGATTTATTAGGGCTAGTTTTTGGTTTTTATAAAATGTTTCTAAAACAGCTGCATATTTCAAAGATATAAAATACCCAGATATAGACCGTAAACGTATCGATTAATTTTTTTTATAGGACACGTAATTTAGCCCGAAAAAAATTCCTAAGGTAGTATAAGTTATCTGATTAAAGATTAATTTTATAAGAAAAAGTGTAGACATATTTCTTAAAGAAAATTTAATTTTTCATAACTTTTCTTTATAATATTTCTTAATATAACGCAAGGCAAGTCTAAAAATTAATTAAATATGAACGAAAATGGTTAAACTGTGTTATTGATATTTTATAGGAGTGGGCGGTTTTGGAATTTTTTTGTAAGTGAACATATATTTATGTCCATTAATCTTTATCTGACATGAAGCTTTCAACGTCATTCTGACGGATTATTGTTTTCCTTTTTACAGTGTTGCCTGTTTTCGTTATGAACGTATACACAAGAAGTTGCATAATTATCTTAAAAAGATTATAATTAAAATTATTTAATTTCTTTGAATTTACACTTTGTAGGTTGGAAGGTCGTGTGTTGTTTCACACCAGATATTTTAACAATCAAATCATAATCTTGGAAATTCTGAAAACAAATGGGCTCGCTTTATTAGTAGCACATGTAACTTTGATGTCTATTTTGATAGTAGATTATATCGTGGAAAACAGATAACAATTTTTTATCTAAACTGGCGCCTGATGGATGTATATTGACTGTTACAAAAATATAAATCTTTTATTCTGAACAACTTTGCAACCTCATTAAAATACTTTTTTTTTTGTTTCAGGAAAAAGCTATGCACGACCAAGTACATTAAAAACACATTTACGGACACATTCTGGTGAAAAACCTTACCGCTGCATAGATTGCAACAAATCGTTTTCGCAAGCAGCCAATCTTACCGCTCATATAAGAACACATAGTGGAGAAAAACCATTTAGGTGCCCTGTATGTGATCGACGTTTCTCACAATCATCTTCAGTTACTACGCACATGCGAACACATTCAGGAGAGCGACCTTACCGTTGTAGATTATGCAAAAAAGCATTTTCGGATAGTAGTACTTTAACCAAACATTTACGAATACACAGTGGTGAGAAACCGTACGAATGCAAATTATGCTTGTTAAGATTTTCCCAAAGTGGAAACTTAAATAGGCATATGAGAGTACATGGAAATGGTGGACTGTTGACAACGTGATTCTTGGTCAATTAATTTTTCTAATAATTAGAAAAGCATCTAAAAATGACGAGAAATGACGTCTTTGTGATATTTTCTTTAATTTAGAAACAGTTAACGTTAACGATTTGTTTCTTTATTTCATTAACGTACTTACTATCTATAAACGTCATTGTTACATAAATAAATCCATGGAATTCTTTTGCAATCTACGTAAATTATCAAGATAAAAATGCAACGATTTGATAACGAATTACGGAAATGTTAAATACCAAAGATTTAATTGAATTGTTAAGTATTTAAAATCTAGTCATTTTATATAAATTGTGTCGATCTCAATGTTAAAATAATTTTTTATTAAATATATTGTACAGAAATATGTTCTTTTTATATTTATATAATAAACTGGCTTAATAAGATCCAGTACAAACCTCTTTAAAGAAAAGTAGAAAAATGTGACGAAACAGATAAAAGGTATGTACCTACAGATAAAGTTATCGGTTAAGTAGGTACATGTCGTTTTGCAATCTCACATATGCGATCATAGGTACATATTGAAACTTCAAAATATAATGAATAACCCTATTTAAGAAAATGATGTTTAAGGGATATTCCTAGTTAAATTTAAACTCATCACTTATAATTTAAATTTAAATACTTCCCCAGGTTCACACCTGTGCCGTGAGTCAATTAACTTTTCTCAAATTAATTTTAAAATAGATAGACAGGTGAATATTGAAAACTTTCTTTAATTACTTAACAATCCTTCCTATTCTAAAATGTCTTTCTACTACCGTTACATTTTTTGTATGTAATTAAGAACTATGTAAACGTAATGCTTTCCCACCTTCCGCAAGTAGGTATATACTATATACAAGTATATAAGTTCACAACAGATTCACAACAACAAAATTGCCTCACTCAATTTTAACACTACATTTGATCAGTATCTCTTAGATTTTCACCATGACCAGACCTTAATGTTTTAACAGCGTTATCATTTACATCAAAATCGCGAAGAATCCCACGTTGACTCTAGCTACAGGAGGAAACTAACTTGTTATTCCTCTTTATTATAGTTAGCCGTTTTCAAAGTTTGACCTTTTACATTTTAATTGTTACCTAATCACCAGAGGGAAAATTCTTTGTATTGGTCTTAATAGTTCACCTGATTTTGCACGATTACAAGTCGAACATTATTGTCTTTACCAGACAGGAGTCGTATGATATGTGGTAATGGCCATTGTAATGGTTTAGCAGAATCAGTTTCAACAAAACCAATTTCTTCAACATTTAGTTTCCTTTCATTTGTTTTCTTATTTCTATTCCTTAAGGCACCTAGGTGTTCTGTATGGCATATTTTTGTTACAATTTCACAGGCAGACTACGTTTGTGCCAGAAATACCTGAAACGCAGTGCCCCTAATGAACTGTTCTTCATACGCTATAAAGTCAATTCGTTTTCGATACAAGCTAATAGAATCGATCATCTCTCGGCTTGATACCTATAAGCCCACTGACCAGACGGTATCTCACCTATTACCTTAAAGAGATATTCCTATCTAGGCTCTATTCTATCTTTATATCCTGTGGGGTTAACTGATACGCTCATCAACTAGGTCTTCAGTTTTCCTGATAAAAGACGAATACGTGCTTAGTTGATGGCACCATTTAAAAAAAGTTAGCTTTTACGCGGGCGTTCCACAGAGATCCGTTATAGTTCCTACATTTTTATCTGCTATTCATAAAGTATCTTATTTCTTCAATGACTAACCTGATCAATCGCTTTTCTGACGACAGCACTCTTCATTGTAGTTCATTTGAGTCTACTTATATTAGTAATCTACCTTTTATCTCAAATCATGACGTTGAAGCTAAACTGGACGTTTCAATAAACAAACACATTCAATGTATCCCTGAATGACGAAGTAATATCTCAGTGTTATCTTGTGTGCGCCAAAAAAGACAGATCATTTCCTGTATGAATGACTGAGAGCTTAAGTTTTAAGACTCTATTACTGTGTTGAGAATAAATGTATCTTCAGATCTACTGTGCGTTGACGATCTTCTGTCAGCTACTAACGCAGTTGCTTGTAAAGTAAGCTTTTTGTACAGATCTACTTAGTATTTCTGCTATATAAGCCCGAATTGGAAGTCATCTAGAATATCATTGTCACCTATGGGTTGGTTCTTCCCAATACGCCTTCGATATCGTTGAGCATATTGAAAGAAGAGCGATGAGGCTTATAAATGATCCGTACAGAAGGAGATCATTTGAACACAGCAAAACTCCAAGGTCCCACAACACATTTTCAAGGTCCCACGCGCCCAAGGTTACATAATATCTAGATCATTTGTGTGCGTTACTTCCCCAAGGTCCCACATTTGGCAAAAGCAAAAAAATTTAAATTACTCATCTGTGAAAGTAATACATGAAAGCGCTTTCTTACCCCTGTTTACGGTTGGCGTAGTATTCTCCACTACGGTGACGGCTACACTTGGGTTTACAGCACCCAAAAGTGATTACCATTATTAATATAAAAAATATGAAAGCCAACAAAAATAACGTTTGCACATTTTACAAGTCCCCTAAAGATTTTATTGAAAATTATTCTAAGTGCACAAATCACTTTTCAAAAATTTTACAAGTCCCTACAGCTTTTATTGAAAATTATTAAAAACCTTGTAAAATGTCCTCAAAAAATGCATGAAAAACGTTGTTTTTTGTGGGGGAAACACCTATACATAGCGAAACGAAAACAGTACAAATTATTCGTACAACTGATTCTATAGTTGACACATCGAAGATACAATGACCTCAAGAGCAAGTTCCCCATCATCTTCTCATGTAAAAACCACCAAATTTTATGTTTTTAATTTTTTTTTATGGTTGGTACATTTTTAACGTTTCATTTATTCTTTACAGACTTCTGTTACCCCCCGTTCTCCATCGCCTGAGGAACTTCTGTATCCATTCTACTTTATCCCGATAGCGTCCTCAACTCATCTCCCCGATGTCCCGACAACTCCTACTCCTCAGGTTTCTTATCCAATTGACGTTGGCCTCCCTTTAGCGCCCACACCTCAGGATTCCTCTCTCTCTTCCCCTGAGGTTCTGTATATCCCGCCCTCTGCATCCTCTCCTATTATCGTGGACGCCCAATCCAGCGACGACGAAATTTATGAACTGACGACCGTAGTCCTGAGTATATTCTTCCTGTGCTGGGAACGATTACCTCAACACTGGTGACTACGACTCCGACCTAGACATAGACCCTGCCTACAGATACGATTCTGACGACTATGACAATGACGCATTACGACAACAGCGACTACTTCACGAAACACATACTGACTTTTGTGACGCAATCATCGTTGAAGAGAGTAGCGATGAGTAGAACACTCAGTAACAACATGCAACAACTGGAACGTAGCGCTCACGAACTGTCAGACGTGGTACAACAACTAAGTGCACAGGAAGAGTCACATAACAGCATACAGGTCCAGGGTTACGGAAATAACGAAAACGCTGACGACGTGCAAGACAATGACGACGAAGAACTTGACGATGACTGGTTTTGGGCTACACATATCACTATGACCATTGGTCGCATTATGCTTCCACACCTATACAATGTTATGTGTGCGATGGCGTCGGGAGACATTACCACTCAACGCAATTCTGCGTTTCTAATTATTGCCGGGTGGTACTGGCTATTCTATGCACATCGCATCAGCACATATGTATTGTCTAAATACCACTTTATTTATATTTATAATTCTTTCTTTCATTACAGCTGACAACCATAGTGTCATTCGTCCGGAATTATGATGTCGTGATTACAGAGAGCTCTCTATAAGAGCAGCTCGGCCGGCCCACACTGGGCTTGTAACATTATACCTTGACTGCATAGTGTTATAAGCCTAGTTATACTAAGTGGGTATGATGACGCCATTGTACATCTGGAGACCATACTGGAAACTGTCGAAGAGATTGGTGGACAACCGAGTTCGTAATTCAGGTCTTCGACAAGTGGTCTTAGCAAGTGATCGAGACAGGCATAGTAAGTAAAACTGATAGAGCTCGCCTTCTACTTATGATATATTTCCAGAAAAACGTCGATCCCAATAGTGCGACCCCAGACCATACAGACCGACACTAACTGAGTGAGCGCGGCGACTACTACACAGACAGACAACCAGACAGGTAGACATACATATAGACAGACAGACATACAGACAGAGAGGCGGACAGACAGACAGATACACACCACATGGTGTATATGCTCAAATATATCAATCATGCTGTGATGGTATACCATCATGTACCGCTGATGAACATTTACTAGTCCTCTAGAGGAGCATCTTCAGACGATGCGATTGAATGCTTCATGTGTGGAGTTCGAATAAACCAATCGCGCTCATCGTTCACTCCGCTACAGGAGCATCTCCGATGGGCACCACACTGCATGTACGCTCAATTACTTGCACCACGTCCTCGCAAGTGTAATGATACAGAAGTGGAAAGGACCTTTTGCACTTGTACCAAATCAAAATGTTTTATTCCTAGAGAAAATCACATATCTGAATAATACACTGATTACATTTGTACATACAACAAATAAATATATTATCATATCATTATCTTTTTAATTTGGTTCTAAGTGTGGTATCAGAGAAGTGTAAAAAAATGCATGAGCAAGCCTTGAAAAAGTGAGATGTCTATCTGAGTAGGTAGGGTGCGCAAATAGCCTTGTGAATGTGTTGAGTGTTAGTGACCTTTGTATTTTTTACACCTTACAGTGTGGTATTCTTAGAGATGTGCGACCTTGGGAATTTTTCTATCTAGGCATGACCTACTTATTGCGTAACCTTGGGCGGGTGGTATAGACTATCACCATGCAATACTCATACTGATGTGCAGACATTTATGGGTTGCACGAATTTTCCTTGAAATGTAATGTTGAGTTGTTTGGGTTGTACTTTCTGAACAGTAGAGAAAGTACTGAATTAAAGTTTATTACACGAATGGAAAATGATGTAAAACGGATATATAATGAAGATTTCAAAACTGTTGGTCCAATCTTGTAACTAACTGATGAACAACAGATGATACGGGATACATAAACAAAGCCGAAATTGTCATATATGCGTCAAGCTTTTACGGATGATATAATGTATCGATTTTTTACGATATCTTGCGCAGTCATTACGGTAATAAGGTAACGTTGCTCTATACAGACACAGATTCTTTAATTGTAGAGATAACAACTGATGATGTGTATGTGCGTATGCGAAATAATGTTATTGAATATGACACATCCAACTATCAAAACGATCTGTATGGTATTACGACGAATACATCTGTCGCTGGAAGAACGAAAGATGAGTATGCAGGGAAATCTATTCAATATTTTTATGAAGCAGGATCAAAATCTTATTGTTTAAAGCTTGCTGATGATCAAGTAGTTAAGAAAGCGAAAGGTGTTAAGAAAATCGTTATTCAAAAAGTGCTGACGGAGTTAGACTACAAATCTGTTGCATAGGCGTCTGATAAAACAGTAATGTGTAAAATGGCGAATTCCGGAATTTGATAACGTTGATCTTTTGAGCGGTCTATTAGAGGTTGCTAGGCAAATGAATTTGTATAATCCAGAGAGTAACTAATAGTTTGAGTACTGTTAATTGCTAGTTTTAGATGTGTATATATT
Source organism: Vesta saturnalis (assembly GCA_036346205.1). Lineage (NCBI taxonomy): Eukaryota > Metazoa > Arthropoda > Insecta > Coleoptera > Lampyridae > Vesta > Vesta saturnalis. Next base: position 1,663,454 of record JARFJB010000001.1, read on the forward strand.
ATCTCCATAACGAAGCTAGCAACATATATAATCATACATGTTAATATGCATAATAACGATACAACGTTCCAGGTCGGCTACTTAATGTAGTAGCTTTTTAGTGAAATATAGAATTATATTATCTCATAATTCATTATCGAGGGAATATATACAGAATGTACTCATGTTGTGTGATATATAAAAGAAATAAACAATATATATTTACAGTTTTTATTAAAAAAAGTGTACAAGCTTTACTGCATTACATAAGTATCGTACAGATGGTATACATTAGACAGAGCGCAGTGACATAATGATTCGCAATGATAGTAACAAACTGATTGCAAATCAGGAAGAGTAAGATGTTCCTTAAGTTCTATAACGGGTTGTGTAACAAATTTTATGGTGTAATCCGCTTTCTCTCTACACTTGACATGGCATCTAACGTATGCCATGGATACGGTGGTTTAAGAATGTAGTGGGCGACTTGTGTTTCATTAAAAATTGCAAGTTGTTTCGGTATAAAAGCTTTTGCAATGTTAAACCCTTGCACGTCGACTATGACGAGCGTTGTGTTACAGCTGTCTTACTGCTTTGGTTAACGTGTTATACGTAACTAAGCGATCATGCAGTGTAACACAGTATGCTGTCGTATTCGCGGGTATGTTGACTGGTGTTCAATGGTGCGACTGCCGTAAATTGATTAGGTGTGAGTAATGGTTGACCATGTCTTTGATAATATGACATTTGGAATTTAGCATACAACATAATTAACGTTTAAATTGTCATACGGATAACGATCCGTATTAAGTAATACCCTAATATTCTTTAGTGACCATTTATCGAATCTGCCCATATCTTGAGAAGCATTATTTTCTCGCCCCATTTGAAATCCGATAATGTATCTAGGTATTCCTATACTATCGATGTTTTGATTGCCCATGTTTGTTTATCTGTTGTTGGAGCTGCTGGATGTATGTGTGTTTTCCAACTTCTAAATGCTACTGGAGTAATTTTCCAATATATTTTATCTATGTTAACTTTTAGTGCTTCTTCTGCAACAGTTGAAATTACTGCGTCAGTATCAATGTTACTGCGAATTAAAACCAATTCTTCTCTGATGTTAAATATCACTTTATTGCAATTTTCTGCAAAGCCGAGTAGCATTCGCAAAGGTACACAAACATTAAAGTACCCTAACGCATTTGTTAGTGTGCTATTTGAGGTAGGAAACCAAGTCGCATTTTTTTATTGTAGACGTTAATTCAACCATCGTCACGGAATCTACCACTATTCCATTCATTTCGTATCGAATTTCACTGGACAACAATACGATGCCATTATTAACAAATCGTGCTGTGTTAGAGAGCAATCTTCCCTCTACGTAGACATAACTTTCAGATAGTAAAGTGCACATGTCTTCCTGAATGGGTATTCTGATTTCATCATTGTTTACAAATCTCGTAGTATATCGTTGATGGGTGTGTAGTTCGGAATTTAGTCTAGCATTATCAACAACAACCTTTTCGTTTACGTTTAATATACTCATTATATTACTGTAAAACCAAGACTTTGCAAGTATGCTCCATTCTGCGTTGTCAAGGCTTTGAGGGCTGAACGCTTACTGACTCTCGAATTTCCACACTTCGATCCTTTATAGCTCGCCTTGCTGCGGTTACTCGCACATGTGTTATACCGCGTCACCATCTTTTCTTTAAATGTAACCCTATCGTTATGACCTCACCGTTAAAACTGACGAGGTCTCCGTCTTGGTCTACTATTTTAAGTGTTATGGTTGAAATGGTGGATGTATTTATAGGTAAGTAGATGACATGTAGAGGGGATTCAATTGTTTTGTATCCCGCTGGAACACTGGGAAAGAGTTGATGAATAATATGTAATGCCTGTCCATTTTTAAAACTTCCACTTGTTATATTGCATTCGATAATTAACGAATTAATCTTGATAATGTTAATAGGGTTTTCAGAGATATGGAATTCTTGACCTTCGTAAACCTTTTTGTTAAATCCCAGCATAGGTCCTATAGAATTTTATAGCTTTAGTCCCGGAATTTAATTACCTTATCACAATCAAGGACCCCAATTTGCCTAAGATCTTGTGTAAATATTATTGGCCTTAAGGAGCCTAAACCTGTACTAGATTCGAAAACATGATATAGGTTTACCACTAATTACAGCTCCGTAATCACAAATAATGCAAACATTTATTCATAGTTTAAATATGCGTTTCCTAAAACGGTAAATAACGTTCTTTAACTAATTTTATTTTTATCTCCCATCAACCCCCCCACCAAGCACCACTTAGCTAAAATTAGCAAAAAATTTGTTGCTCTGGACGTGTTGGTATCCTTTCCTAATCTAAATTATTAAAGGCGTTACTGGTTCCGATAAAACTCTAATCTTTATCGAAATAAATGTACAACTCTATAAACTGCGCAAGCAAATAATCCTTTACATACCTTTTTCCAACTTTAAGATAAAGTAGACTAGCTGGGTTTACACTAACAACTTGAAAAGTTGCATCATCTCGAATACGATTAACAGGAAGTGGGGCCGGAACCGTACATAACCTTTCAGAAAAATTTTTTTTATATCTAACACATTTAGCAATAACTAATTTAATACTATAACGTGCCTTCAAAATCCAAAATCTTTCCTTAATTATCCCTAACATAACTTGAAATTCAGAATGACGTACATAAGGATCGTGCTACTACAGTTCATCTGTAATCTATAATTGCTGCTATTAAGTCTAAATGAGGCATTGTAATTGCTCTAAAATGTGATATCTTACTCTGCATCAGTTGAAATATCACTCCTCTACTCGTCTCCCTCACAACCAAAACTGCGCCATAGGCTATGTATTATTGAAATTATTCGCAAAATTTGAAGAAGCAGTTTAGGATATAACGATACTGGGCAGACCCGCGCTTATCATGTGACGCGCTTTAGGCCCGAGAGACATTGGTGTTCCCTTCCTCTCGCCCCCTTCCACCGGTACCATCTAAGCAAAAGTTAAAGACATTAATTTCGAGTCGCGCATTCGCAACGTAAACTCTACAGGAACTTTTTCATTGATTATTTAGATGGTTTGACATTTAAAATATTGCTGTCCTGATGCTGTGCAGGAATGGTAGACTATTTTTGCAATTTTTGAAATTACCGTAAACTGTAAAATATTTTTAATAGTTTCATCTGATAGAGAATTTAATTCTTTAAAGAAAAGTTCCTGTAGAGTTTTTACCTAAAATAATTAGGGAAGCAGGAATTCGAGAGTTTGTGATTTCCCATTGGATTTCCTATGGTACGTACGACCATCCACCACCCGGCACCCGGTATGTACAAATATACAGGAATTTTAAAGTAAATTAGCGATAATAGATTAGGAAAGTCAATTTTGTTGTGAATAAGCTGATAAAGAAAAATTACACTATCAAAAAACAGTAAGATGCCATATAACCTGTGAAAATGTATTTTTTCTGCATGTTCGATGGAGAAATAGACGTACAGAACAGTACATGGGCATTTTGGTTGAATTAAACCTAATTATTAACTTAAAACAAACTTTAAAATTACTTAAAGACCGAAAAAAATGTAATGATACCACTAAACTGCTTTAGCGTATTTGTGTAAGACAAGCAAAGAAATACAGAATATGTGCCTTTTTCTAAGACGGTGACTTCAAATCGTCTCTCGAGCGCATTCCATTTCGTACATCGAGTTCAGTGGAATGGACTAATAGAATGTACCGCTCACACAACTATAAATATTATTGGTCAAAGAGTGACGTGTGTCTTCATCTTATAAAGCACAACCATGTACAAACTTTGTTGTAATTAAAGTTTGTAATGACACGTTTTGCATATTATAAAATAGTAATCGAGGTTCAGCTGACCGCCTGCACTTTTTCTAATTGCGTCGCGCCTTGAAATCTAATCTCTTTCTTGCGCCCCAAAACATCTGCGCTTTGAGCCCGAGCCCTCCGGGCCCATTTACTAAAGAGGCCCTGATACTAGGTCCTAAGAAACTGACAACAAAACTACCTTAGCAACCTTTTCTAGACAAGTACATATTAGGTTCTTAAAAGAATTTGATAAAGAAACAAATTATTTGTTTAAACTCATACCACGAACCTGACTACATTTATTTTCGTCAGCGGAGCAAAGAAAGCTGTGCTCTCACCCTCTTAAGTCAAATTTGTCATCAAGCACAACTTCCTTACATTTTTGTACAAATTTGTTTAAATACAACTGATTGTCAATGCATGTAATGCAGTTGTCAACCCAAAAACTGTTACATAGCTATTCAATTATGTGCTCTAAAAATAAATTCATCCTTTCCCTTGCGGATAATATTCTATAACATCACCTAACAAACAAGTTATTTGCCTTGCAGTCAAGTACACAAGTACCTAAACACACACACGCAAACAATTAGACACCGAAAACAAAGGAACTGGAAAACAAACAAGTATTCATATTTGCTGGAGTTTCTCTGGGGCTATGTAATAATTATTGATCATTTTATGGTAGGGCAACAAAACAGAGTGTACCACCGGTGGTATGCAAAAAGGTCATACGAAGTCTGTGATTGCCTACAAAAGGTCATATTTATATAATTGTGTATCACTGGTTGTAGATAATAGTGTGTACTACTTACTATTGATACACAAGAAGGTTTTATTTCAATGACTTTGTACCACCGATGGTATGCAAAGGGTCTTATATTTCGATAAATGTGGATGACTGAATAGCAACGGTGGTACACAAAATGCCTTATTTTGATGACTATGCACTACTGGTGGTATACAAATTCCATATTCCGATGAGAGAATTACACCGTTGGGACACAATAGGGCCTTATTAATATTTGTCTGTATTTTAGGTGCATCATCTCGGATCACCTTCTTTGTCCAGCATCGGCAGATTAGTGTGCATGTGCAGAGTAAACAACTTAGATCCTTTTGATAGGTTCTTGAAATTGGGTCGATATCTAGAAACAAGGTAGATCTGAAAACAAAAATCTAAGCTCGTAGATTATTCTGCATGTTTGCAATCATCAAATTAAATTACGATTCTGCACATGGTCATTAAGCGGATTCTAAAAAACGTAAATGTTATGGGTTGTCGAGTACTTGACAAAAAACAATTATCATATCAGATTCTGATTCTTCACATCCCTAATAATCTGAGGATACTAGACCGAAATAATGACGGCTCAAACATGCTGAACCATCGAAATAAGGCCTTTTTGTGTACCATCGGCAGTACGCAATCATAGAAATAAGACCTTTTGTGTACCTAAGTCTTTGAATAAGACCTTTTCCTGTGGCACCGGTGGTATCTATTAGATAAAAAATTAAACATTGAATTAAACTTAGACAAGTATAAATAGTAATAGTAAACGATTTACATAGAAAGTATTTCAATCAATTTCGCTGTTGGACGGGAACTGTAGGGGTAGAGAATTTAGGGAACGTAAGGGGAAATTCACCTGGCACCTACTAGCATCATACCTTTAATTCAACACTAAGCACGTCTTAAAACAAAGAAGATGTAATATTATTTTTCTGTTCTATCCTTCACCAAAACCACATCTTCAGACTAGACAAAGAAAGTTGGAAGAATGCACACACGAGAAGTTAAAATGCGAATGTAGATACCAAAAGCGTAAGTTTCAGTTGAACAAAAGAAAATAATCTTAATGAGTTGAAATGTAATATTTGATGAAACCATGAAAAAATAGTCAGGAGTTCAACAACGATAAGAACTATACGAAGGAATAATCAAACGCAGCTAAAGTATAACCAAACGAAAAGGTTGAAAAGAGTCATCAGTAAGCCGAAAAATAATAAAACAGAAAATGTGTGACGTCGTACACTGGAAGAATAGGTATGAAACTGGAATAGTTAAACAATTACAGTCTGATAAACAACACATTTTGCTCAGTTTGTTCACGTGTAAGATGGCAAACGAGTCAAACTTGTGTAAAGATACTATAGTAAATGGCAAAAAATGCGACGTGGAGGTGGTTATAGAAGACGAATTGGAAAAATTAAGAAAGAAACATAAATAAAATGCTAGACCAACCCAAAACCGCTCGTCTGCTATAGAGCAGGTGGGTATTTAAAACAAACGTTAGAGTTTCGATACTTGGATGTTGTGCTTTCCATGCTTAATACGAAAATTTATAGTGTTCAGGACTTTATAGAACCTTTACATTCTAAATTTCCGACAATCAAATTTACCTATGAGATAGAGGCAAATGGCAGTCTTCCGTTTCTTGATACTCTAGTAACAAAAAATGGCAGTAAACTATATATACATATTTATATTAATATTTATTAATAATACTTTTTAATTACACATTTACCTTTGAACTTATTCGTTCATAACAAAACTTATAATAAGTTAATATTGGTCAAGTTGCTTTGGTGTGTGTGAATCCTTGCGATATTGTAGGCTCACATTCCATTAATATAAGTAATTCGATTGTAATCTCATTATATTTAGAATTTACATCAGTTCTACATACATAAAGACAAAATTTGCATCGATTGGGGCTTGAATCTCGATAGCGCAGATGGTTGGCGCAGTACTCTAGCAAAGTGCAGGTCGTAGGTTCACATCCTACTCGAAGTAAATTTTTTATTAATTTTTAATTACATATTTACCTTTGAACTTATTTGTTCGTAACGAAAACTTATAATAATTTAATATTAGTCAAGTTGCTTGGATATGTGTGAATTCATGCGATATTTCAGGCTCAAATTCCATTAACATAAGTAATTTGATTGTAATCTCATTATATTTAGAATGTACATCAGTTCTACATACTAAAGACAAAATTTACATCGATTGGGGCTTAACCTCGATAGCGCAGTTGGTTAGCGTGGTACTCTAGCAAAGTACAGGTTGTAGGTTCAAATCCTACTCGAGGTAAACTTTTTATTTATGTATTTAATAAAATTAATAATAATTTTTAATTATATATGCATATGTATCGGAAGGAAACTAGAACTACAGGTGCATGGTGGGATTAAGGATGGGTGCGGTCAGGATAGGCTGGGAAGGAGTTAGGGCTCTGAGGGGACAGATACTACCCTAGTATTCGCCTAAATAGCCGCACATGATCAAAACCATTACTTACCGAATGCTAACCAGACTGTGTTGCCACAAATCTATAAACTAAGCTAGAACTAAAGGATTCATAAACATTGACTGTAAGCAGCATAAACTCGCTGCTTCTAATTTTTTTGGAAAAGGAAAGAGAAGCAACCTGTTTCATTCCTTCTCCTAAAGGGAGGGTGAGCTGCTCGAGTTTTCCACGCTCCTTTAACCACACCAATGAATTCCCAGCATACATGTATACATTACGTATATATGCATGGTGGGATTAATGATGGGTGTGATTAGGATAAGCTCGGAAGGAGTTAGGGCTCTGAGGGGGAAGATACTACCCTAGCATTCGCCTAAATAGCCGCACATGATCGAAACCATTACTTGTCGAATGCTAACCAGACTGTGTTACCACAAATTCAACTAGGTAGGTTAATTTTTTGATTCATAGATTGCTTAATATTCCTTGTTCTGTTAAAATTTATAAAAAATAAAGCACTACTAAAGGAAATTCCACATACAATGGGCTAGGATGGGATTAAGGATGTAACTACATTACATAGCGATAGAGAGCAAATAGAAACAAGGTATATGAGTTAACCGAACTATCCTGCTTTACAATTTATATGTTTATCTCAAATCCTTTCCAAAGTTAATTTGAAAACAGTCACTACTTCAAATAATAGTTTGCAAACTCTTTCAGGCAATATAAAGGGTCAAGTTTAAGAATAGAATTAAGTTAACCTCAATCTCCATGTTCTGCTCAACTTATTTAGGACTGGTATATAACATACTTTCGTCCCTGATGAAAGGCACGAAATCTCCGCCCGAAATATAACGCAAATAAAAATATTACAAAGACAGTGTTGTTTACTTATAAACCCAATTTCCAAAATTATTGAAGTTATAATAGCAAGAAGGCTAATCAGTTTTATACAGACATTAGAGAAGAATTTGTAAATTATTGTATACGTACTTCCGAGGTACAAATGCTGCCCCACACAAGATATTTATAAGGTTACATTTAGATGTAACAATTCCATTATAATTAAATTGGTTTGTAATTTTTTATATTACGTTAAAATTAGTTTATTCAGATTACCTTTCTGTTTGTTTATTCTCTTATCTTTGGTTCGTATAATTAATTCATCAGTACTAATTCCTGATTTTTTTGAATCGAATATGTTCTTTTCCCTACGATACACTGGCACTGAAATAATCACATTCCGCAAACATTTGGTTTTTTCGTGTTCTTCTATTAACTCTATCGGCTTTTATTGTGATCATTTCATTTGAGCCGTTGCGATTTACTGATAATAAATACATACACCATTTGTTAACGAACATAGTATTTTCTTTGGCGGTTGCCACTAGTCGACAGAAAATAGATTTTTTTTAGCTAGCACTGTTATTCTGACAAACATGTTACCAAGAACAAGTTGTTAGAAGCTGAAGGAACGGAAGAACATTTGAAGGGAGAATTTAGCACTGTAGATGAATATGTGAAGAAATTTGATTTAGCAAACAAAAGGTGGGGAGTTTAATGGCGTAGAGATGGGTCATATAAATCCTCTCCTACCGTAATGGCAACTTTACCTTCCCGTGGTAACTCCTGTTTGATACAAATGAGGCTCACAGACGAAGAATATAAAGTAGAGTCTTTAAGGAATCAGTCGACGAAAACCCCGTACCAAAGAAGATTGGAAGAAAAGATAAGAAGATATTCGGAAACATCTAAGATGGACATTATAGATAAGTACTGGAAAATTATTATTAATATTATTAAATACATAAATAAAAAGTTTACCTCGAGTAGGATTTGAACCTACGACCTGTATTTTGCTAGAGTACCGCGCTAACCAACTACGCTATCGAGATTCAATCCCCAACCGATGTAAATTTTGTCTTTACGTATGTAGAACTGATGTAAATTCTAAATATAATAATTTAAATACAATAAAAATTCAGCAAACGCTATTAATATTGCAGCTAAGGAAGCACTAGGAAAACGACCAATAAAAAGACAAAACAAACCCAATAAAAAGTACGGTTCAGACAGGAAATGAAAGAAAAATGCAAAGAATATTTAAGATTTAGATCGTTAGGAACACAGGAAGCATATGGAAGCTAGAGAGTATGAAACGAAACAAATATAGTAAATAAAACAATGCTGGGAAACATACTCAAAGCAGCTGTAGAGCGATTTCTATGGGGCTCAGAAGCAAATATGGAGAATAATAAGGAACCAACATAAAGAAGTCAATGAGATAGTTGCATGTACGTACATAGGTATAGATCATTTGGCTATTATTAAAGAAGAGGTGAAAAATTAAGAAAAGGTTCGGCAGTTTCAACCGATATTGAAAAATTGGCAATTACAGGGATTAGGAAAGCTGTTAAAGAACCAACAGCGACAGCGGCAGACATAGTTATTACTAGTAATAACACATTTTTTAATTGCTTTTTCTGTGACAGTAACGAACGTAAGAGTTCCGATTGTTCTGGTGAATTGGTCATGCCGTTTATTAAAGAGCAAACGGCTACTCTTGTGTAAAAGGGGTTGTTGTTATTACTGTATCAAACGTGACCACACCACTAAAAGAAGGTGAATTTTCATTACAATTCGGTTTTTGATGAATGGTTAAACGAGAATATAACAGAGGAAGTTACTGATAGGAAATTTAAAATAAAATGGCATTATTTACCTAACAGAGCTATTAAAAGTTGAACAGTACAATCAAATTTGGATCTGTGTTTGACGCTTCGGCTCATGAAATGTTCTCTCCTCATTTGAACAGATTCATCAATTTTAATGGCGTTTGCTTTGTTATTTTTAGCAGCCCGTTTTTATTAGGTGATGTTATAGAATATTATCCGCAAGGGAAAGGATGAATTCATTTTTAGAGCACATAATTAAATAGCTATGTAATAGTTTTTGGGTTGACAACTGCATTACATGCATTGACAATCAGTTGTATTTAAACAAATTTGTACAACAATGTAAGGAAGTTGTGCTTGATGACAAATTTGACTTAAGAGGGTGAGAGCACAGCTTTCTTTGCTCCGCTGACGAAAATAAATGTCGTCAGGTTCGTGGTATGATTTTAAACAAAGAATTTGTTTCTTCATCAAATTCTTTTAAGAACCTAATATGTACTTGTCTAGAAAAGGTTGCTCAGGTAGTTTTGTTGTCAGTTTCTTAGGACCTAGTATCAGGGCCTCTTTAGTAAATGGGCCCGGAGGACAACATTTATTTTTGTCAGCGGAGCAAAGAAAGCTTTTTGGTGGCTTCAAAACGCAGGTGTTTTGGGACGCAAGAAAGATTTTAAGGCAAATGGAAAAAGTGCAGGCGGTCAGCTGAACCTCGATTACTATTTTATAATATGCAAAACGTGTCATTACAAACTTTAATTACAACAAAGTTTGTGCATGGTTGTGCTTTATAAGATGAAGACACACGTCACTCTTTGACGAATAATATTCATAGTTGTGTGAGCGGTACATTCCATTAGTCCATTCCACTGAACTCGATGTACGAAATAGAATGCGCTCGAGAGACGATTTGAAGCCACCGCACAGCTTTCTTTGCTCCGCTGACAAAAATAAATGTTGTCCTACGGGCCCATTTACTAAAGAGGTCGAGTGGTATGGAAGCGCAGAAGGCGGTCTTGGTGCTGTTTAACAGTTGAAGAGGCTTGTTTTGCTGACTTCATCCTGCATGCGATAAATAAGTACTTTGATCTGCAGTATATGAGCAATTTCCTTTATGGCGCTGTTAATACCAGGTAAACATGAATCGAATCTCATCGAAGAGGAAGAGAAGTGCATTAATCGTGAGATGATACGCTTTGCTTGCTTCATTAGGAGTTAAAGTACCTTCTAAATATATAACACTATCGTAAGTAGCTGTAATGAAATCGGCTTTTTGCACAACCAGATTAATCTCATCGGAGTTGCCGTATGCGTTTGTTGTGTACGGATGATAAGTTCGACGATCGCATTTCACGATCATATCTTGGTACCTCAGCCCTGTGAATATTGAACGTCGTCTTCGGTTAACGATGTGCTCTCGTCTGCAGATAGAAACCTACTACCAAAAATCTTAAGGCCCATACTTCTTCAGTTCCAATCTAATGGTTACTTTCTCGTTACCAAAGTCCACTAATTGACCCTCTTGATCAACCAATTTAAAGGTTATGTTATCTATACGTCGTGTAAGCACAGGTAAATAAATAACTGTAAGCGGTTCCTTGATTAATTTATAACCTGGTTCAACGTGTACGTCAAACTCGAAGTTTGTATGCGACTGCTCACTGTTCCTGTATGCGCCTCCGGTTAAATTACACTCTACATGTATATTTGTGGCGTGAATTATTTGAACATCCAAATCAGATTCGTGGGTGTGACCTGCTCTGTACACGTTAGGTGAGAAGCTGAGCATGCACCCAATAGAATCCTCCTTTCTAAAGCCTACGTTATGTATAGATTTAACTTCACATTTTATTTATGCTGGTTAATCTTACGATGTAAAAATGTGTTAATTTCCACAATTTCATATACACCGTTCGGAATCGTATTCTGTTTATGCTCGCCACTTTTCGTAATATAGCAAAACTTGTTGTTACCATCATGAATATTTCGTATCGAATTGCAACCATAGAATCCTAACAATCCTAATCCATACTGGTAATTAGGATCAAGTTCGATTGGCAGAAAATACGTTGCACTGAGCACGTTCCCCTCACCCATTAACGTGAACGTTTGAAACATGAGTACACATAAAAATATTTCAAGCTATATAAATGTACTATAATTTTGTTCCTTATCATAATTATATCTAATTTGACAATCTCTTAAATATCTAATTATTTCAAGTGGTGGCGCTAAATTTCCGAAGCTATCGTAGTAGATGACATCATGACCTCGTTCTGGAAAGCAACCCAATGAGTACCTCTTCTTCTAAAATCGTCAAGGTTCACGATAGCACACTCATTAAGATGTGGTTTATGGGGCAAAGCATCGCGCATAAACACTCCTTTAAAGAATGACACATCTTTAGCATACTTATTGAGATCGGAATCGGCAAGTTTATAAGTTTTTTGAATATGGTTTCAAGTATAAAGCACATCCGTTCTTATGAAGATGCAAATAAAGTCTTTTGTCACTGCTTAGAGCTGCCGACTTCATTGTTTGGTTATGACGTTGAGCCTCCTACAATTCTTCGATGCCGAAACGTCGTTAACGCAGCGCACCACTGGTGAGAGCACCTGCAGCTGAGAAACCGGCGAATAGAGGTATTAGGGATGGAAGAAAGTCACCAGTTTTAGGTGTAATTGTACCTTCTTCTTTTCGCTGGCACTCTTAACAGCCTTCTTAGCAGCCGATGGGCTGACATCAATAAGTTTCTTCAGATCACCATCTTTGAGTAGACGTTTGACGGATTTTCGAATAGGTTTTAAAACCCCGCCTCTGAACGAGCACCTTTTCGTCTTCTTCTTAGCACCCATACCTAACGTGGTTTTAAGCTTCATAGCCTTCGCTACGGCAAAAGCTGCTGTTTTCTCGCCAAAGCTTGAGCGTACACGGTTCCAAGCTTGATCTCGAAGCACCTTATCTGCTTGCTGACGAGTTGTTAAATCGCTAGACTTATTATGGGCGATATCGTGTTGTTTGTAATCTTCGTCTAGAGGATTTATATCTGAATCGCCGTGAGCTAAACGTTTCTGTAGCTTGGTTCCTGGTCCGCAATACCGATAACCCGGAATATGCAGTTCAACAGTTAATTTGTTTATTAAGGTGTTTAATACTCCACTTCCGAGCAGCATTTGAACTGGTCAGTATACTATCAGCAACTGAATGATGCATTTTACGAAACAACCTCAAGAACTACCTGTGGATGGGCACGATTTCCTGAAATCCGAAGTTGCAGGGAAGCATAGTAGCCTCTTTCTGACATCAAAAAGAGCAATTATTTGTGGACTTTGATTACAGTAGATACCGAAGCGGTAGAGAGATAAGGTGGTTAAGCGGAAGTTAACGCAGACTCGTAATACAATCAAACGCAAGCTGGAATTATTGAAGAGAGGTGAACTTGATACATGTCGTTTAGCGGAAACTGCATATAAACCTATAGTGGATCTTTTGAAACAAATCGCTAACGCGGAAATTAAAGTAGAACCGGTGAAATCGGAGTTCAAACAAGTACCTGCCGCATCGTCAGCACCTGACCCGCTCAAGTTTAAACCTGCGGTTGCACCTCTATTCGTTGAAACCGGTGTAGAACCAGCAGCTGCTACGTTTAGACCCCTTCCGTCATCGTTGAAGCGGACGTTATTGCTGAAACAGATCCTTTTGAAGAAGAGGAAGAGCAGGTGGAGCCAACTAATTTAACGCGATTACTCGATAACACAGGCATTGCCGATGCATTCTTAGAGCCATATGATCCTTTACCTCACCACTATGTAGAATTACTGATCCGCGGGAACCAATAACAAATTGATAATGCATACGGTCTTCGTTATGATGCAAACTTAGATGAATGGGCTATCGGAAATTCTCCGGTGGATATAGAAGGACCTAACTTAGTTATAAAAGATGAGGTATATTAAGGCACTCCTGGACTATACGAGCTGCTTATATTGAAAGAGCCGAAGCAGTTTATGTTGAGGGATAAGATAGCCTACGTTGATATTCTAGCTAAAAGTAACGCATATAGGAAGAATTACGACCCTCACGGGGAAATTATCGTCACCAAGTTGTCTAAATACTGTAAGATTATTAAGCAGCAAATCAGCACGAATCGTTTCGGTCGCGGCATCATGGAGAATGTGTCGAATAGAGTGAATACTGGAATCCTCCTCCGAAACTTTTTGAACGGCTAAGGCTGTTGCATGCATCGAAAGCAGCAGGTCATACTGGACATGATAACGAAATCGTTAGTATCGAAGAAGAGCTCCGAGAAGAAGGTATAATTGCATAATAATGCCTATCGATAAGTTTGCAGACATTCGTTTTCGCATTTAAAACATGCAGCTGCAAATATGAAATTAACCTGGGATGATAATTACGATATGCAAGGTAAAAGACTCTGAACCCGCCCTAGAAGATGATTTTGCAACTAGGAGATACGTAGATGAGACAAATTTAAAATTGACCGAAGGTGGTAATTACGATGCGCACGGTAGAAGAGTCTGCAACGTTATCGATCCAATGCTAGATGCGAATGTAACCACCAAAAAATATGTTGATACGTGTAAGAAAGTTTTAGAGCTTAAAATAAAGAGTGAAATCGAGTGCAAAATTATTGTCTAAGCACGATCGTAAACTTGAGGGGAGAATTAATCGTACATATGGTCATATAAGCATCCTTAGCAGGGATATTTATAACATTGAGAATAAGTTACACTAGTAGTAATGTCTTTAAAGTTGGCGGTTGTCGAAGAATTGCATAAGCCACCGCGGAAGAATTTCGAGGGGAAACGAACCATTGTCAAGCATCGGGATGATTTCTGGCAGACGGATTTAACTAAATTTGCTCCGTATGCTAAAGAGAACCGCAATCACAAGTATATTCTAACAGTGATAGACTGCTATTCTAAATATCTATGGACACGCCCTCTAAAGTCGAAGAATGCCGACGAAGTTTGTCGAGCGATGACTTCTGTTTTGAAGGAGGGTAGAGCTCCGGATAACTTACAATCGGATTAAGGACGGGAATTCTATAATAAACATTTTTAAGGGTTGGTGAAGAGTTATGCAATACATCATTACTCAACGTATAGTTTAGAAGCTAGATGTGTTGCAGGAAGTTACATCTGAATATAATGATAAAGTGCATTCCACGATTACAATGAAACGTAAAGATGTAACTGCATCAACACATTTACCTATGTTTCGTAATATTAAGGTAATGAGGACAGCAAAATTTAAAGTTGGTGATTACGTTGGGATTTCTAAATATAAATAAATATTTGCAAAGGGCTACACTCCTAATTTTTTCACCGAACTGATTAAGATTGCTAAGGTGAAGGTTGGTAATCCAGTTTCATATTTACTGGAGGATCTCCAAGCTAAACCGACACTAGGTAAATTTTACGCTGAAGAACTACAGAAAACAGCTCATCTGGGATATATTTCTCGTTGAGTAGGTGTTACGGCGTAAGGGGAACCAGCTATATTGTCGATGGCTTGGTATGGATAAGACACACGACTCATGGATTAATAAAATAGATTTTGTATAACATATTTTCTTGCAATAAATCATTTATCATATAATATATGCATATTTTCATACAACTCTGATATAATAGTAATAACAATAATATTGTTAATGATGATGATAATACCTAATTACAGTAATAAATAATTTCTTAATCTAAAATGTAATAATAATAGCTAATTTCTTAATCTAAATCCATAGTAGCGGAGATATTGCAATGTCCCCAAGGCACTGTAGCGATACCATTAGGCAGCAAACACCTCTTGTCATCGCGATTGTTAAGAGCGACTTTACACTGTTCTATACTATAAAGGTGTTGGCTTTTCGTTATGATACTGTTTTGAGAGACGCTTTTAATATCCCCGCTCCTTAGTCATTTTAAATAATCATTAAAACTAATCCTATCTCTTACAACATAATCCCTAACACCTTTTAACTTCCTTACCTCATAATCCTTAAGTCTAAAGCTATACATTTTAGATGCCAAAGCCACCCATTCATTAGTTATTCTTCCACTCATTTCATCTTTCAAGCCAATTATTTTACCGTTGCATCTTGGAATGTTATAGGGGTTGTCTGCAGGAAAATCAGAAGTGTCTAAACGCGAAATGTTGCGTATAAGGCCGTATGCATCCTCACAATTCATCTCGTACACTAGGCTATCGGCATCCATATATAATAATTTCAATCAATCATTATTAAACTGACGTTGCATGAAATTACAGTGAAAATCGTACATTAATGCTTTAGAAATGTCTAAAATAGCCATTCCCACATATAGTGGCTTATTAAAGTAGATTTCCACCTTGGATAACTCGATAGCCATCAATTCCTCATTAAATATCTCTCTGCTGTAGAAATTCGGCTGAGACATGTAATAATTGGCTCCATACCTACCACTTCACCTGGTAACAAGTTTAACAATTCTATGATTTCTAACATTTTCTATGGTTTTGCCGAAATTTGCGAGTGTATACAAGTTTTTCTCGAAAGAGTTAGTGGATTCTGCTCGCAACCTTGTATTCAAGTCTATATATAGTTTGAGCCAACGTGATTGGTTAAATCTAATCGCACGATGAACTTTCTCAAGCACAAGGCCTGTTTTTACCACCAGGTGGAGTACCGTGTCAACGCAGAAGGGGATGTATTTATGACGATCATACAAGTTATCCGGATATAATAGATTCACCTCTAGGATTAATCATTTGCATGCATCATCCGGTAAATTCAAAATGGATGCGGAGGTTAGTAAATTTAATTGCCCCTCGCTAAGCCACTTGAAATCATCCCGCGGCAAACATTGACTTTGAGCCCATCCGTATAAATTAACTATATCTGTGTAAAGGATATAAGAGGACGGTTTGCTTGGATCGTATTCATCCATGTACTTATAGTTCGCCTTGCTGTACTTAGTACAACATTGCATTATCCCTCCTCTTATACTCTTTTCCACGAATAATAACATGTCAACATCGGTGAGCAGCTCCAGTCTAACTTTAGTGTAATTTAACATACACTGCCAGGTGTATCCTGGAGCGGTGTAAAAGAATGCCGGATCTAACTTGTGCGTTGTTATGCACTTATTTTTAAAATTTGTGAATACGTCAGCAAGTAGAATCACAGCACATGTCAGATAAACATGGCTACATTGACCCAAATTTTGAATTTGAAACTTTTGCCAAACGTTCTGAGCATGCGCATAATCATTATCTGTGATATGTGATTGCCTCAACTTGCTGTAAAATTTATCCTTATCAGGAAGACAAGTGTCATCTAATTTTGCCCACGTATCTACATACTCATACGGATACACCCATTTTTTAGTTAATAACTGCAGCTGCTCATCATTCAAATGACAGCATGCTGCGTAAAAGTTTGAAATCATTAAATGATAGATAGGAGGATCATTTATCTAGGGACTCGTTCATGAATCTACAAATTGAAATTTAACTATGAAGTGAATGTCTTTGGTGAATGATATGTAGCTAGCGTGTGAGTGTGAGTCATAACCGGAAAATTATGGAAAAAAACTAGTATTAGCCGCGGGGCCTTATACCGGATGTGAGATAATACGCGATGCTGCACACGTTATGTTTCTTATACTTAACGGTATTCCGCGTTTCGTCATCTTTGAAATCCTGCACTAAACGTTCCAAGTCGCAATATATTCCTACCTGCAAATAACTTAAAACTATCATTACAAAAGGCCTTAAAGTCCTATGCCATAAATTGATTATTAAACCAGTGCTCACCCTGGAATTAAAGGCTGTAGTCAAATCCCTCCACTCGACTGTACCCTTGATTGCGAAGGACCCTACTACAGCCGGTTTCCTTAACTGCTTGCCTAGTATCCTGTACCGGTCCAATTTCCTTGCAACGCTCGCTAGATGTCTTTTGTTGCTAATACTCAATGATGAGTCACCAACGTATGTCTTGATAAGCTTTAATTAGCGTCGATGACGTTGATGATTTTGGAGATTTTATTCTCATAATGAATATTGGCATGCTTGTAGAAATATTCAATAATTTCTACGGAAGAGTTAATTTTCTCGATTAAAGCCATTTCTAAAATCATTAAAATGGATTAGTATGAATGTCAAGCATTTTATCTTTGATATCTTGCAAACGAACTGCGTCAGGAGGTAATATAATCGGGTTGAATTTATCGAATATGTAATTTATCGATATAATTAGTGCTAAAAATGTAAATATATAACTTACTTGGAGCGATACAAGTAATTATAATAGCAGTCAAGCGGTAAGCACTTTTGTAGGTAGTTTAAATCTAAAAAATTCATACATATTATATATATATATATATATATATATATATATATATATATATATATATATAATGTTTTAAGTAAAATGAATAAAGCATACCTGAATGCATTTGTTGAACGAACTGCAGCAAATACTCAACAAGTAAAAGTATAATCATGGTTAGGAAACCTGAAATTTATTAATACTCGTAATTAATTATTATTTTTAAAATGTAATATTGAAACTCACCTGATAAAAGCGTGATAACGACTGATAAAGAGCCGTATGTTACATTGCACTTATATACGTCACGCGCCAGATGTTGCAGGTTGTTCTACCAGAAATATACATGTGGATATAAAAATGTTATCTGCTGTAATTGTTTGTGGCGTATGGAGTATTCATTAATATAAATTTTGAATAGCGCTGATAAGAATTTTTTTAAACGGACATGTCTGGCGTTCTACAGCGATAAATATCTATTTTTCTTGTTTTGCGATAACATTATTTTTATACATATCTTTTAATATTGAAATAATAAATTCTTTAGGTTTTATTACGTAAAATGCATATTTATTACCGTTACTAATAGGATATGCCTATGGTTTCTATACAGCAAGCAAAAACCTGCTTGCTTCTTTGTTCATGCATTATCACACATATATAAATCACTCAGGATGTTATTTCTTGATAAACTTTTTACTGAAATTTTGCAATGTAAATTTAATGTTTGAAATGTACATTTGGATATAAAAATCTGCTGTAATTGTTTATTACGTATGGAGTGTGAAATTATTAATATTATATATATATATATATATATATATATATATATATATATTGAGATGTTCAGAAAGAAGTAAAAGAAGGATCGGACAGTTTAAATGATAATTTAGTAATAAAAAGGGGTGATTTCAAGCTCGATACATGTGCGAGACACTGTTTTATAGAAATCTGGTTCACGATGTGTTTAAAGTAGATTTGTTTTGTATAAAATAGTCTGAATATTATTTACATAGTTTGGTTTCATCATAAAAAGCATTGTGCTACCAACAAAAATGTCAAGAATGTTAAATACACCTATTTTCGTAAAGTCAATTTAGTATTTCATTTATTTCAATAAAAGTTAATTTTTCGAGGGTATTTTGGCAAGTGAACACTTTACAGGTGTTTAAACATAAATTGTATAGTTAGGATTATGTTAGGGATATTGTATAAATAGTTTTAGAATGCAGGAAATGTGAAAATTTCATAAAAGGGTTATAATTTGGACATTTTAGACATTTTTCTCACATATTTCTGGAAGCAACTCTGTGACAAACATTGTGATGTAAGTTTAACAGCAAGAACAATGCATAGAACAATTTAGCATAAAGACATTAATAGTGATATACAGTTTTTATAATAAAAATTTCAGTAAGTGTGTTAGACGAAGGGACTTTTTTAATGCAACACTATATGACTCAATGCATTAGAAATGATTAGTGAAAATAATAAAGACAAGTATTACAAACCTCTAACATAACATTTTGAGTGTTAAAAACATTTTTAAATATAAGTTATTTCCAATTTTAGATTTAAGTTTGGTTAGGTTATAATTTCTAGGTTTTTTGCATAATTTTATAGTTTTTTCATATTATTCAGCTTTAATTATGCTCTTAAAGCAATTAATAGGAGTTCTTTCTCAGTATCTCATAGTTTTTATAAGGATACAATGCATTTCACCGCAAAATTGTGTGAAATTTGAGGTGAATTTAGAATATTTTTACATAAACTTAAAATTCCTTTAAATTCGAGATTTCTAACACTAAAAGTATGTTTTCTTATGTAAAATTTTCTCAGAATTCTGTTTATGTAATTAGATTAAGTGTAGCTTGTAAGTTTAAATAGTTATAAGCAAATTCAATTTAGATTAAGTGATTTCGCATATTATTTTTAGGAACCATAGCTTGTTAGGTGTCTTTTTGTTCGAAATTTTATGTAGTTTTCATTTCTGTTGTTAGTTTTTAAATTCGTTAATGTATAAGAAAGTTATGGCCAAATTTCCATTTTAGTCCAAATTTTTAAATGTGTCAACCAATCAGAGCCTTAGTTACTTAGGTAATATGGCTGAAAAAAAATTGAATTTTTAGTAACAACCAAAAAGGTATAAAAGGAATTGCCCTGGAAGTCCTGAGCTCTCTAGAATTTGTTAAATTTAAAATAAGGTTAAAGCAGTGTTGTGCATTTGTGTAAAAAGTAAGTTTTCATAACCTAATTTAATCATCGTAAAGAAAGTTGTAATTTACGAAGAAAATAATTCGAGAGCAATTGTTTTTATACCGGCGAATAAATGAAATAGTTCGGTCTCCGATACCTGCTAGTTTTCGGAAAATATTGTACGAGTTAATTTGTGTTACGATTTTATTAAGAGTTTTCGTGTTGTCATATTTGATTTAATTCCGTTCTACCAAATTAAAATCACATTTATTTGGTTATTGGTGTTTTATTTCTGGGTACAATTTTTCTAAATAAAATAAATTTGATCCGGCATCTAAAAAATAAAGTGATATAATAACAAAATTTTGGACAACATTTAAACATTTCTTTTTAAACGATACCAATCATTAAGTTTTAATTTATTTAAATAAAAAATTTTACCAAATTAAAATAAGTGACTGGAGTGTTGCCGATTTGGAAAGAAAACATCATTAGCTTTTGGAAGTTGCTGTCATCGACAATCCAAGTACTGGTCAGCTGCATATGGGTGTATGGTAACAGCTAGAATCGAGTGGAAAGTGCCTGCATCAAGTTGGAACTACTCGAAGACATCAATTTGCATTGAGGACAGTATATGTGAGTCACATTTTTTGTATATAACCCTATTTATTGTGGACATTTATTTGGTAAATTTCCTGCAAATTATTATTTATTAGATATATGTATTGGTATAGAATTTCAAACAATTACTTGTATAAACACCTGTAAAGGAAACTAAATTTTAAATTATTTTCATTGTGGACGTAAACAGTAAATTTCCAAATTATTATTTGACAATTTTGACATTATTAACTTCACTCAATTACATTACAACGCATGCGTTGGAAGTAAATTATATTCAGAATAAATTTTATACATTTGTAATAATTTTATAAAGTGTAAATCTTATACACACATTCAGATTAAATATAAATTTAATTTTCCAAACTAAATACATTGAACCCTATCCCCAAATTGAGATTGAGCTAGTTCGGTGCAAAGTTAAATCTATTAATCATCTAATTAACATCTCAACATTTAAATTTATTATCCAACTAAATATCTTATTCCCCTCATAATAATTAATAATAATATAGCCCCATATTCGATTATTTATTCACCATTCGCCATTACAATATATATATATATATATATATATATATATATATATATATATATATATATATATATATATATATATATTTACAAATGCATAACATCAAAGTCTTTTTGCTAATTTTTAATTGTGAAATGTATGGTTTCCATTAGAATAAGAAACCATAACTGGAGCATTGACAGGATTTTATTAAATGATAAAATTTGCTTCTTTAGAGTTTATATTTATTATTAAATACAATTAAAGCAGATGATGATGATGATTTCTAGATTTAACTGATTTCTGTACTTAGCTTTAATATGTATTTAATTAACATGTACTAAATATTTATCAGTAAATGCATTGTTTCTATGTAAAATGTATTATTATGAAATGCAGTAATTACGTATTTATTCAATTTTAACATTTATTATTATTACTTCAAAAGACTGCAACTAGTATTTCATTTTATTACCAATTAGTTTTAGAATGCGCGCAGGATGTTGATTCTCGAATGTACTCTCTATCTAACATCAACCAAATGAAAAGCTACTCATTATTCACTGTGACGTCGGCTTAAATATTTATATTAATATCACACTTTTTGAAGAAGCCATAACTGGAGCATATATAGGATGTTATTAAATGATAAAATTTGCTTCTTTAGAGTTTATATTTATTATTAAATTCAATTAAAAGCATATGATGATTTCTAGATTTGGCTGATTGCTGTACTTTGTTTTGGATTTAAGTCAAAAATGTAACTTCATGTTTATTATCAAATGCAGTAATTACGTATTTATCAATATTATGTTATTATTATTACTTCAAAACCTGCAACTAGTATTTTGTTACTTTATTAGATTCCATTAGCGTTGATAAGAAATTTGTAAAACCGGAGGCATCCGTGGTTTGTGCAGCTCATTGTAATATCTTTTAACTTGGAATCATATTGCAAGCTTTCAATATAATTTTTATTATTTACAAATGCGTACCATCAGTCTTTTTTCTAATTTGCCAATAACGTTATTTTCGGATATTTTATTACTCTAAAAACAACAATAAAATCTGTATTTTAATTGTAAAAATGTAATTACATACAGTGTACATTAGCAATTATTTTTTAGAACGCGCGCCGGATGTTTATTGCTCCCACCAAATGAAAAGCTACTCATTCATTCATTCTGACGTCAGCTTAGATATTTACGCTTCTATCACACTTTTTACGTTTCACATCTAAAACCGTGATAGCTCATTTGGTTAGATGGATATGCATATATTCATAACTTGACTTACTCGAGTTCGAATCCCGGTGCAAGCAAATTTTTTTCAGGATTCATACTTCGACCGGAAGTTCTTCTTCAATAGCGACAAACAAGATGTCTGCAAGGCCCCGTAGATTTCGACATCTCAACAATGCGGCACCGGAAAGCAACTCACCAAAATCCGCTGAAGACATCTAAAGAAGATATCAGAAGCCGAGGAAGACAGCCCTCCTACCGGAAGCTGCTCAAGACGTCTAAGGCGAAGACTCCAGAGGTTGCTGAAGAATTCCAACATGGCGGCTACGTCTATTATTGGACAGCTACTGGGCCAACCCCCTTCCTTAACCTAAGAAGGGGCGGGGCCCATCCTCGCATCCCATTGGCTTGACGTGATTGGTCCTTCCGGTAGGAGGAGCCACGCCCTCTTCTCAATTGGTCCTCCAACCGCAAACTACCGTTGGGGGCGGGGCTTAAGTGCTCGCTCACGTCGCTGATTGGTGTGACGTCACTTCCTGATCTAGAAGTCCCCTAGCCTTACTACTACTGTCGGTAGGTACGTCGTCCTCATGACTGTCTGACCTCAGCAGCTTCTATAGGTATTCCTGGACCAGTTAAACTCTTACCGCTAAACAAAGAAAAGTATATTTCCTTTACAAAACATGTGAAGTTATGCTCCTATTTGGATAATGAGAAAAAATCTATAATTAAATCCCACTGCCGTAACGAAGCAGAATTCGATTTGATAAATAGTAAAGGCGTTTTTCTATATGAGCACATAGATTCATGGGAAAAGTTAAATGAGACCTCTCTACTGTCTAAAGAGGATTTTTTACTTCTTTGCAAACGAGGGTGCTAGTAGGGAAGCATATGCGCATGCTTTAAAAGTATGGAATGTTTTTGACATTAGAACGTTGAGTCAGTATTCGGACCTGTATCTAAAAACTGATGTGCTCCTATTGACTGACATATTTGAAAATTTTCCCGAGACCTGTCTGGAAACCTACCTGATTGATCCATTACACTACTATACGGCTTCCGGTCTGGCATTTGATGCCATGTTAAAAATTACAAAAGATAGGTTGGAACTGTTAACCGACATCGATCAGGTTATGTTCATTGAGAAGGGTATTACGGGAGGCATCACTAAATGCAGTACGTGTTACGCAAAAGCCAACAACAAATACATGTCGGAAGGATTCGATCCCGAACTTCAAACCACCTATTTAACGTACTATGACGTAAATGCGCTTTATGGGGTCACCATGTGCGAATCGTTACCGATCGGGGGCTTTACTTTTATGGAAAACATTGACGACTTAGACGTACTAAATCATCCTGACGATTCCGACATTGGGTACATTTTGGATTGCCACTTAGACTACCCGAAAGATTTGCATAATTCTCATAGTGATTTGCCATTAGCGCCCGAGCATATGACCCCGCCGGGATCGAAAATAAAGAAGCTTTGGTTGACTTTGTATCCAAAACGTGACTATATCGTGCACTATAGGAACTTAAAGTTGTATATAAAACACGAATTAAAGCTTGTAAGAATCGACCGTGTCTTGCGCTTTATACAATCAGCTTGGCTTCGAGCGTATATCGACTTAAATATGAAAATGCGCCAAAAGGCCAAAAACGCATTTGCCATTTCCTTTTTCAAATTGATGATCAACTGTGTCTTTGGGAAGCTGATGAAAAATGTAAAAAATATAGAGATGTGCGGTTGGTGACAAAATGGGTGGGTCAGCACGGCGCGCGTGCGTGTATTGCGTGTATTTTCATAGTTGCACCATATTCGATGAAAATTTTATCATTATTGAAATGAATCGATTCGAAGTCTTTCTCAATAAACCCATATATGCAGGCTTTGCGGTCTTGGACATCTCAAAAACTCTCTTATACGATTTTCATTATAATTACGTTTCACCGAAATTCAAAAATGATGCTATATTATTATATACCGACACTGATAGTATCATTTACTCTTTCACAGTTGCCGACGTGTACAAATCCATTACGGCGGATATTCATCGATTTGATATGTCGGATTATGAAAGCGATAACGTTTATGGAATTCCTTCTATAAACAAAAACACACCCGTTTGATAAAGGATGAAAATCACGGAAAAAATATGCTAGGATTCATAGTACTTCGTGCCAAAATGTACTCCTACCGAGTGGATAAACAACATAAAGCAATTAAGAAATCTAAAGGCTCCACTGCAGTCAATCTTAGAGAAATAACTCTAGATGACTACAAATAATCTCTATTCAATGATGCAGTTATAAAAAGATATCAGCACCTAATCAAATAAAAAAAACATTCAGTGTATACGATCAACCAAAATAAAATTGTTCTCAGTGCCTTCGACGACAAACGAGTTATAACGGCAAACCCTGCGGCAACTCGCCCTTGGGGTTACAATTCAATCGTTTAAGACGTGAGTATTTTACGATAACGTTCAATTGTTGTGTTTACATTTCAGATCATGATGAGCGCCAGTTGGAGCATTCGTTCTGAAAAACATGTTCATGTTCAAACTATTTAAAGTGTGCTATAATGGATATTTCATCAACTGAAAACTATTTATTTATTAACGCCATCTTGCAAAACATTGTTTTACCGGACGAGTGCATCAAAACGGGGAATGTGTGCGCGAATAAAATTACATTGCTGTTCAATAAAACAGTGAACTTGATAATTTGATTAAGAAAGTTGTAAATATGTGTAAGATTGTAAATAGCGAATGTATAACTAACTGTTAATCAACTTGAATCATTTGCCTTACCGTCACACGTCAAAATGTATATACTTGATTTAAGTAAGCCGTTATTTAATGTTCACAGTATCTTAGGCAATTATAAGAATTTATCGGTTGTGATGGACGACGCCATTTGTACGGCCATTGCATACGCCAACTATAAAGCTTTGGAAATTCTTTGCAATATATGCAGCGATCAGGATATTAAGTACCCTTTTAGACCGCCCGATGACCTTCGTCATAAACGAGTCTACGAATGGTTACGAGAGAATATTCGCAAAGGCGTTGAAAATGCAAATGCACTCCTTGGATGGACCAACGGGTCCGGACAACGCATTTTGGCCATCCACCGAACTGAGCGAATACCAAAAGACGTTATCTTTAGTCTCAAAAATGCATGCAAAGAAAGTCATTGTTAAAAAAACCTTTGTATGGTGAGATAAAATAAAAAAACGATATAACAGTATGCTGAGTTTTTATTTATAGTTAAGTAGTTACAATAATATGCTTATAAAACTGCATTGTCGTCATCGATCCACGAATATTCATTTAATCCCAACCATTTTAAGTACACTTTCTTCTTACGTCGAATGACCTTTTCCACTAAGCAAACGTCCGGATATTTAGCCTTTTGTAGTTCCTGCCCATAAAATCTACCTAGTATGGGTTTCATGTCTTCTAGCAAGTACGTGACCGGATTGGTTACGCGTACATTAACAATCTTGAAAAGTTCACTAGACCAATTTGGCATATAAACTTTATCAAATATGCTTTTAAATTTACTAATGCGAACTATGTCACCCACCATGAATTGATAGTTTTTATTAAAGATTTTGAGATTTTGAGATTTTGAGATTTTGAGATTTTGAGATTCGATTCCGATTGTTCGATGTTTACGACTATTGTATTCTGTCATTACTTCCTCGAGAAGTCCTCCAATCCATACGTATTTTCCACGCAGCCCAAATTTTTTGTACCTGGTATTCTTGATGGTCCTAATCACTCTCTCTGCTACGCTAGCCTTTTCGTGTTGAAGGTAGAGTAGTGATTAATGTTATATTTTATCATCATTTTATCGAAATGGTTATTGTAGAACTCTTTTCCAGCATCAGTATGTGGATTCTTAGACGTCCGTTCTTTAAAAATGGTTTGCATAGCTTTTGTCACGTGTGCACCCGCCTTCATCTTCAAACCTCTCGTCCATAGGTATTTAGAGAAACGGTCCATAACTACCAGTATGTATTTGTAGCCTTTATTCTGTTTGGCGTAAGGTACAAATTCAGCTAAATCGGCTTGCCTTAGATCATCGAATCCTCTAATAATAGTGTGTCTAAGAGGAAAATTTTTGAATGCCGTTTTATGCAATTCGTTTGCCACTTGTTTCATCCTCTATCAATTTACTTAAAGTTTCCTTAGCTGCATTGAAATCTGCCTCTACTACCTCAACGTAATTACGAATAGTATCTATAAGCGACTTCACTAACTGGGGACAAAACTCGAGGTAGCCTTTATGTATGGCATCGGTGTCTTCTTGAGGATCGGCCACCTTTCTTAAGCGGTTCCCATTTAAATGGAACCTCGTAAGTTGATAGTGCTGTAAGGGTAGCGCATATTGACGTTCGATGGGATCGGCTACATTACTTAAACGCTTATTTTACACATCAAACTTATCGTTACTAATGGAGAATTGCGTTTCTAACAGTTTATGGAATTGAGTGTGGACATGAGAACGTCCAAACTTGCACATTGTTGTGCAAACTATAGTCGACTAAAAAATTTTTTGAAGGGTTTCTCAACATATCCATCTTCGTATAGTTTTTCCACGATTGATATGATATCGTTGACGAGCCCAGTATTACCGGCCATTTTTCCGCCCATAGGACTTCCAAATCTAATCAATTCATGCACGTTGTTCCAGTACTTGTATTCAGCCGGTCGCCCAATTTCTTTGAAAACTGTAACTTCACCCCTTCCTTTTTCTCCTTCACCTTCGCATTCTCCAGTAAGGGTTTAATTATCCTTGTATATTTTTTGGCATGTGTATCTTTCAATTGTTCATCTGGGTTGTTATCGCGACGAGCTGCATTAGTTGCAATCAAGATCTGTGTAAAGTTCGCTTCATCTTCTTTAGTTATTAGACGTTTGTCTGGTTCATTCATGATGATTAGGTCATAGAGACCGCTCGTACCATTGTACCGAACCCCCTTAACAACCAAATCCTTTCCATATATCTTAAATGGTGTCTCGCCAATTACCCACGATGGTGTCTCTTGACGCAGGTGATTTGTTTGAAAATACGGAAGCTGAGCGAACAGGCTAACATAATTACTACCACTAAAAGAAGATGATCTTCGTTTGTTAATTCCTCGCAAATGATACGGTATTGATGGTGTGCTAGTATACTGCTGAATCTGCGAACTTTCCTTTTTGATGGGGGACGAATGACGTTTCGGTGACGGTTTCGCGAATACCTTCTCCTCCGGCTCCGTCTTTACTGGTGGTTCGATCTTCTTTTCGATTTTTGAAAGTAGTTTAATGAGTGGTTTGTAAGCTTTAACGAAATCTGCCTCTTTAGTAAATCGTTCCCCCTTAAGATGATCGTATTTTTGCTGTATAGCTTTACGAACTTGAATTATACGTTTCGTTAACGCTAATCTCTTGCTATCCATCGCTGGAGGTCAACAATAAAATAGATAAACAGATATAACAGGTAAACAAACAGCTCAGTTTAAAACAGGTCTCGTACGTATGCTGTTGAAACGGGGGCTGTTTGTTCCCAAATAGTATTTTAATGATACCGCTATGATATTATATACTGATCGACGCCGTTCCTGAAACGACCGTTTTGTACTTCAGCGTCTTTATTTATTGCTATGAATCGGTATCGATTTCGCCAACTCTCTGAGTACATGTCATGAAATAATGGCATGCTTACTATTGGGGCGACATGGACGTACTATCAAGTTGGCGTTGTCTCTAATCAGCTGTTTGGGGATTTAAGTATAGGTTTGACCTAGGTAGAAGCAGTCAATGTTATTATGACGCCCCATTGAAAAGTACGCGCTAATATGGTTTTGTTTCTCGCAAGCGATATCGTCAAAGATAAAAACTGAATTGGGTTTTGCCGCGCTCGGTTCCATAATATCAGCATTATCGCTGAAGCAATAATAGCCAATATCTTTCATGGGATCTAGAATTTCACCCAAGAGTCGATATTTTTCCTGATTCAACGATTTCCAATAGACAAACGCATGTTTGAAACGAAGGCCGTTCGGTTCATTTAGGAGACTGAGCAGTTTGTTTTCCCACAATTGGAAGGACCACTAATTAAAGCACGTACGCTGTTTGGAAGTAACCTCCCATGCCGTTGTACCTCGTTATTTGGAGCTCGGGTCAAATCATCGAGATTTCCAATAGGTAGTTTTTTTTTTAGTTTGCTAGATAACATGTTTTTACGTCGGCTCCTTATTTCGCCGAACTCCAATCAATTTTACATTCAATGTACAGGCACGGTAACCAAATTTTGACTCTGTATTAATATACGGATCTTATCGAACGATCCGTAATTAGAAGAACCTTACGGAGGATATGTATCAATATCTGATTTGGTAATGGTCTAATCAAAAAGTGCGCTTTGGAAGATGTTTAACGACTCTGCCATCTCTATGTGGTTTTAACCCTATAGATTCCAAGAAGTGCTTTTCGATAGACGTTAATTCGCCAGCACGCCCGTGTTCGAATAAACTAATTTATGCTCACGTCCTTTATTTATAGCATCATGGAGGAAAGATGGAAGCGGACCTTGGTTAATTCTTAAGCCCATTGTATTTTAATTCTGGTCGTACCGTAAATGGTTTGCTTTCTCCGAAATCGATCAATTTACCCTTATAATTCCTTAATATAATCGAAATGTTACCGTTATTATTGGTGTTTACTTCTAAATATTGAGAATTGCTAGGAATTTTGTCTAACCGACAGCCCGGTGGGACAGACACGTCTATTTCATACAGCACCTTTGCGGGATTCCCGTCTCTATACGAGCCTTTGACAATATTACACTCAATGTGAATATTTGTATGTTTAATTATTTGTATATCTAATCCAGAGATATTTAAAACGTTAGATTCCAATATCAAAACCTAGCATACGTCCAATGGAATCCTTTTGGGTAAAATCTATGGCAAATTCACAGCTAAGCTCACACTTGAGCGTGTTATTATTTACCCTTAAACTAGGAATGTGCACCTTTATATAGATGCTCAGTTCTTCCAACTCATATGCGCATGTGGATTTGTAATAGCGTTGAGTATGTCGCTTTTATATAATAAAATTTATCGTTTCCAGCGTGTATATTCCTTATGCTATTACAACCGTAAAATCCGACGATATCTATTATGTAGGTTTTCTCGGAATTAACTTCGATCGGAGGATAAAAATTATTACTTGCTATGTTACCAACACCCTCTACACTGAAGATGATTGAGATGGTGACTATACGTACTGAGTACGCTATTTATATAGAAACTTTAAACAAAGATGTCCATAATTTGTGGTACCGAATTGTTGCTCTTGAGAATAATTATAGTATATTTTGCAATCGCGAAAGTAGCCCAAAACTTCTCTCGGTGATGAAATATTTCCGAAACTATCATAGTACCATACGCTCCCATCGCGTTTTTTGTAACCCAATGAGTACCACGCCCCTTTTGGTTATCTAAGCTAATAATACCGGCTTCGTTATTCCATGGTAATTTGGTCATATTATCTCTCATAAACACATCCCTAAAGTAAGGCATATCCCTTGCGTGCTTTCTTAGCTCTACATCAGTCAACGGCTTTTTCGGTAATTTTTGAAGTTTTTTATATTGGTTTGAAATGCAAAGCCATATTCCTCATGACCGATAGGGTTTCAAAAATATTGCCCCACCGTTTTTCTTTCCTACGGCGATGGCCTCCATTATACGATTATGGCGTGAAGCTTGATCTAACATTCTTCGCGCACTAGTCGATGCGTTAACCGCTATTGCAATACCCGCTGCCCTTCCGGCTAAAGCACCAACGGCGGATAATCCCGCAAATAATGGTATAAGAAATAGTAAAAATCCACCCTCGTTAGGCAGGGGAATTACTCGGCGAACGCTTACCGATGGTTAATTATATTCTTTAAGTTGAAAAGCTCTTCAGTGTCATTCTTGTTAAATGTACAGTAACGGCCATGGCTTTGCCGAATTGTTATGCTTTTTAATAGTCTTGCTAATGATGCGCCTTTCACCACTTCCCAATTATAACAAATGTAAACTTGCTACCAAGCAATTCCGAACTTTGCTCGTATTCAATGTCCATCTCGTCGTTGATATTTGACCAATCAATGTGGTCTTCAGTCTCTTGGGAACAAAAAAACTTCATTTCCAGATATGTCTGACGCTTGAGTAGCGTTTCCCAATCTTCCCTTTTTATAACGAGGACCCCCATCTGTACATACGATCCGTACAACTGGCGCAAGATCTAAGTGTGTACTGTATCCAACTTAAGCTACAATCAATTAAATGTTCATCGGCAGCGCTTTAATCCACATTTTCATTTGGGAAAGAGCACTCGGTAGCTGCTGTGGCAGAACTAGCCCCATCATTACAACACCAACACGAACATGTAAAGTAGATATTACAGCTATTCTTGGTATCCATGTAAAATATTTCTAAATTCATTTCGAGTGGACTCTTTAGAAGTAACGAATTTGTAACCGTGAACATTATTACATAGCGTTTATTAAATACATAAATAAAAAGTTTACCTCGAGTAGGATTTGAACCTACGACCTGTACTTTGCTAGATGTAAATTTTGTCTTTATGTATGTACAACTGATGTAAATTCTAAATATAATGACATTACAATTTATTTATTTTATTATTTATGTATTTAATAGAATTAATAATAATTTTTAATTACATATTTACTTTTGAACTTATTCGTTCATAACAAAAACTTATAATAATTATTACATAGCGTTTCCCCCCACCCCTTATAATGGTGAGAGTTCTTGGAATCTATCATGATACACCCCAGCACGATGTTGCTCTTGCAGCACTGGCGATAAAATGCATTCCAATTGTTCTATTTTACGACGGAAACGTAATCTATCCAGCATCAAACGTTCCCACTGCCCTCTTCTTGACTTACGATGAGCAAAGGGCTACACTACCATATAATGCACTAAATTTTTAGACTCATCAATAGCAACTCTCTTCATGGTGAAATAAAAGACTTTTGCAATAAATTCTTTTTTTTATTTTTAAACAGTTATACATTATATTTTACAGAAATGTTAAATTATTAGTCTTTCCTGCCGTTCCGGCGTTGGTGATATACCTTTTTGTTAGCCAGAGACTGCTTAAACGTTTCAACACGATCTTCCTTTTTGAAGTATTCACAAAATAGTAAGGGAAGTATGCACTTAAAGTTCTCAGTTTCGAGCACAATGGGTTTACCATACTTCGCATCGATAGTATTGATATCAATAACTTTAAATTTTGCCCCCACCTCCAAGTCTTTGACGTTCATGAAGGATATGCAAAATGTGCTGTTATTCAATGTAGATAGGTCCATCTTAAACTGACTGCAGAATACTGTTGAATGACTACCGACATCGAAAACGGTCCTCCTATATACTGCTGCATCACGGTAGAGAGGGGCAGCAGTAGACTAACCAGATGATGATGATGAGGAGCCTCCAGGTGTTGTTCATTTCTTTATATCCTTACAAAACTCTTGCAACTGTGCAGCTTTTAGTTCTTCTACAAGACATTTTTCACATATATTTTTCAAATTTAAAAACCTTTCACGTATTGCTACTCCTGCTTCATATGTTTTTGCTAGACCTATGCACTCCTCTGTAGTATAATATCCTCGCCCGTAAACCGCCTCAGGCTCAAACGTTCCACAGCCGTTCTCAGGTCGGCTACTTTGGTCCAATGTTCTTGAGCGTATGCCATCCACGTGTTTTACACAATAGACACTACACATTACACTATTTTCTTATACTGTTACTCCCCACTATGTTACATTAGTGCAGACATGAATCATCTATCTGGTAACAGGCATCAGCTATTTTAAGCAATGATGCTGTCATTTCTAGCGCTAAGATGCAAACCACTAGCTTGACCACCCTTTACTGAGGACATGGACCTCGGCTATTTCTGGCTATGACACCTTTTAGCGACAACGCGCACCGCACTTAGCCACTATAAAAACCATTTCTGCTAATTACTGCTTATTTTTTTAGCCACCTTTTACAATCTAGTGCTTTCTCCGGTTACGAGCTATTTTTAACACACATCACCCTATTTTTTAGCGACGATCATTTTTAGCTAAGACGAACCGCACAACCACCCAGGACATGAACCGGCTAATTTTACCTATGCTACCTTTTAGCACACACCACACCTAGCCTCGATACCAACCATTTGTAGTCATACTTTTTTTACCCACTTTTAACACACATCACCCCCCCCCCCCCATTTTCACTAACGATCATTTTTAGTCAAAACGTGAACCACACAACCTCCCAGGATATGAACCGACCTATGATACCTATGAAACCTTTTCACCGCAAGACCCTCAACCCCCGCTACCACCACTTAGCCACGATACCAATCATTCCTACTCTTAATTATTTTCTACCTACCATCTTTCACGCCCTTTTCACAATCTAGGAACTTTTTTCAAAGCAAGTTACTTTTCTAGTGACAAAGTGAATTGGAATCGGCCTCACCATACTACTTGCATTCTTACTTGTTTGTAGACTTACACGTTGTATATATTTTCTTGAATGTTTTGTGCATGTTTCGGGTTTGTAGGTATATGTTTGTGTATGAGCAACGTATTAGTTTTGAAAATTAGACCAGAATATTGCATTGCAAACTGCGTGTTACAACATAATTATACTACATGAGAGAATTGAAAACTGTCTTCTTACTTTTAATTGTGCGCTAAGAGGGCGATACACTTCACCCCAAAAGAAAGGCAGCGAGTTGACCCGTTAACATGGAGTAAGAGAGATGCTGAACTCTGCCAACATTATTCTGGACATTATTTCAAGGCACCTATACCATAACTAGTGTGTGTGTGTGTGTGTGTGTGTGTGCGTACGCGTGTGCGTATGCGTGTGTGTGCTTGTACGTGTGCGTGCGCGTGTGCGTGTACGTGTGCGTGGGGTGCGTGCGTGCGTGCGTGTGTTGCGTCTATGCGTGTATGTGTGTGTGTGCGTGCATGGGTGTTCGTGTGTGTATATATACAGGGTGGCGCATTAGTGTGACAAAGCCCCATTTCTCCTTTATTTAAAGAGATACAAAAAAAAATTAAATACAAAAATTGTAAGATATGTTCTAGTGCATATTTCAAAAATATTTTTAATTATACAGGGTAGATCATAAAAGCTTAGAAGTAATTTTAAATAGAAAACCCTATATATTATTACATGTTTAGATTCTACATAAAATTTTAGACACATTTTATGTATAATGTCCTATACCTAAGTCTAACCGTTTTTGACAAATTTCAAATTACTACTACTATTCTAATGGGCTGTATTGATATTATTGTAATACATTCATACAGGGTGATCAAAAATGGACAATAAAAAGTAGATTAAAAAAAACCTATAAAGTCATTTTTTTTAATGGAAACCCCCTATTTTTTTAATTCTATCTTATTTAGCATTGAAAATAAGGGTGACTTTGTATAAGAGTGCAGATTCCAAAAAATGTAGTTTTGGAAATAATGACAATTTAACATTTTTTTATTGTAAAAAGGCTATACGGCTTTCAAGTTTTGTTGTTAGTTGGCCGTGACGGCGAGGCCTGGCATATAAAAATAATAGAGATCATCAGAAACATTATTATTTATTGTCGCTTGATAATTTGTGTGATGCATTAGTGTATTTTATGGCAAATTGATTTAAAAGCTTTTGGAGCGTTTTGAAAGAACTGACAATGTGTTACATGAAAAAAATACTAGGTAAAAACGTGCACAGGCTGAGGAAAATCAATTAAATGTACTATTAACAGTTACCGAAAATCTATATATTGGACAACGGCCCATTTCTCAGCAGGTTAGTGTTGAACGACGTACGGTACAGCGGATATTGAAGTCTCAAAAAATGTACCCCTATCACATTCAACTACTTCAAGAGGTGGTTCCTGAAGATTATCAAAGAGCAGGTTTATAAAATACCGCCTACAACAAAGGAAGACATGAAGATTAGGATTAGAAACTGTTTTCAAAACATTAGTGTTGAAATGTGTAGAAATTTAAGCAGCGAATTTGAGAGACGTATTGCAGTGTGTATTCAAGAAAGAGACGGACATTTCAAACAACTTATTAGGTAGTACGTATTTGACGTGTTTCTAGTACTTTTATCTATATAATTAGTTACAGGTTTAGTTACATTAGAGGTGTTAAGTTTATGATTAGGATTAGGACATAATTTGTTGAATCAAAAAAATATTGTCTTTAGTTTAAGTTCGTTTAATACAATAATTATTTATATGGGGTTCAATACATTGTAATATTTCGATTTGAAGTACTCGATTTTTTTTCGCCGCGCCCCGCCGTCACGGCTAACTAACAACAAAACTTGAAAGCCGTATAGCCTTTTTGCAACAAAAAATGTTAAATCGTCATTATTTCAAAAACTACAATTTTTTGGAATATACACTATTATACAAAGTCACCCTTATTTTTAATGCTAAATAAGATAGAATTAAAAAAATAGGTGCGTTTCCATAAAAAAATTACTTTATAGGTTTTTTTGAATCTACTTTTTGTTGTCCATTTTTGATCACCCTGTATGAATGTATTACAAAAATATCAATACAGCCCATTAGAGTAGGTCCCCATTTCCAAGGAAACCAACCATAACTAATTGATAAAGGCTTCGTTTAGAAAAGATTTCCACCTATGTTTTGGCCTGCAAACGTCATTTTTGACAAAAAATTTGAAATTTGTCAAAAACGGTTAGACTTAGGTATAGGACATTATACATAAAATGTGTCTAAAATTGTATGTAGAATCTAAATATGTAATAATATGTAGGGTTTTCTATTTAAAAAAAAATTCAAAATTCCTTCTAAGCTTTTATGATCTACCCTGTATAACTAAAAATATTTTTTGAATATGCACCAGAACATATCTTACAACTTTTGTATTTAATTTGTTTTTGTATTTCTTTAAATAAAGGAAATATGGGACTTTGTCACACTAATGCGCCACCCTGTATGTGTGTGTGTGTGTGTGTGTGTGTGTGTGCGCGTGCGTGCGTGCGTGCGTGCGTGCGTGCGTGCGTGCGTGCGTGCGTGCGTGCGTGCGTGCGTGTGTGTGTGTGTGTGTGTGTGTGTGTGTGTGTGTGTGTTTTTTTTTTTAATTTAACATCTTTATTACAGCATGCTCCATTACAATGAGGTAATACTACATGCATTTGGATTACTTATTTTAAGTTTACAATTATCAAATTTGATATGTTGACAAAATAATTCTACAAAGAATACATTTTAAACATTTTTAAATTAGCAATCAACTTAAAACCACTATAGGGAGGTATAAGTTGGTTGCCTAACAATAATTGTTGAATTAGGAAAATTAATAAATTCTAGTTTTGTACAAAATTGCACAATTTAAACTCTTAACATTTCACAATTAGATATTAACTTAACACAACTTCAAAACGAGAAATATTATATACAAGATATAAATTAGAAATTAGAAATATTTCTATTGCTACATAACTAAATAATTGATATAAATATAAACCCTTTTTTTATTGTTATAAACTATCAAAGTTAATAGCATTAACAAACTTGTAAAAATCCCTTGAGTAATTAGATAGAAGTTTATGCTTTTCTACTGGCCAATCGCCCTTTCACTAAAATATTATTTTGTAAACTAGTTCTTGCACTAGATAGTTTTGAGCACTCAAATATTATGTGTTCTACCGTTTGAGATTCACTTCCACATATACAGTTTGGGCTATTAATTAGTTTGAATCTATATAAATAAGATTTTAATTGACCATGTTCACTTAAAATTATTGTTAATTTGGAATTGATTGGTAATTGCATTTGAAGTCTATTATTTACATTAGGTAGAAAGTTTTTAGTTAAAATACCCTTATCACTGTTATTTATCCCACTGATTTTGCCATTTTATGTTGTTATCGATTATAATTTTCTTTAATATTGACGATTTAGGTAGTTTAGAATAAATAGAACAATCTTCTGGGAGTTGTGTTGCTTGTTTGGCTAGCAAGTCAGCCCTTTCATTACCCTCTGGTCCAGTATGTGATTCTACCCACTTAAAATACATTTTCCATCCATTATTATGCATGTTTTTAATTTTAATCCTGATTTGTTCTATTAGATTGTTATGATTCCAAATGTTTTTTAAACTATCTAAGGTTATCATGCTATTCGTATATATGGTTACTGTCCGGTTCTCCTTTCTTAAATTTTTAATGTTATTAATATGTTCTAAACTTTTAAAAATAGCTAATGCTTCTGCTTGATTGTTTGAACAATGGTTTTTTAACCGATATTTAAGCTCTTGTTGCAGTGAATTGTTCATAAAAATTGCCACTCCTAATCCAACGCTGTTATCAATTTTACTGCCATCAGTAAAAATTTTAAAATGTGTTCTATCTGAAGACTCATTTATTTTTATTTCGGGGATATCTGCCGGATGTTGCCATTTACTAAATGGAGTTGGAGCATCAAATTGATCAGTTTTGTAATTTTGAAATTTAGTATATTTATATAAATGTAAGACTTCAAACAATTTTAAAATAATTGGAGTTTGCCCTGCAATTATGCAAGATGCATTATAAGAAATGGTACGATATGCTTTAGTTATTTTAATATTTATTAATCGTTGTAAACGTTGTAGTTTTATTTGATTAATTTTCTTCTTTAAAGCTTCTTCCCAAACCGGAATAGCATAAGTAAGCAACGGTAAGATGGCACCTTTATAAATAATAGAGAGTACTTTATGATTTAGACCCCAGCTACATTTTGCTGACTTCGATAGCATATGTATAATTTTTAAACATTTTTCTGTTATATTCGTAACATGAAGATTGAAATTAAACTTATTATCTAAATAAACACCTAAGTACTTAAAGTGGGTAACGTTTTCTAGTAACTTGTCGTTCATATACACTTTAACTCCTTTACTATGAGACAATTTTTTATTTGTCACAAATAGCACTTTCGATTTAGATTCATTAATACAAAGTTTATTCATTTGAGCCCATTTAGTAATTTTATCGATTTCTATGTTAGCAAAAGTTTCAGCACTAATGGCAGTTTTTCCTTTAACCAGTACTAAGATATCGTCAGCAAACGCTATAACTTTGGTATATCTGGAATAGTTTAAGTTCAGTAGAGAGTTATATTGAATATTCCAATATAAAGGACTGCAACATGAGCCTTGGGGACAACCCTTGCTAACTAGTTTTTCAATACATTCATAATTAACTTGTAATGTAGCTGTTCTATTGCAAAAGAAATCTTGACTTAATAGATATAAGTTTTTTGGACAATTAAAATCTTTAAGAGCATTTAAAATTGATGGCCACCAGGCCGAATCGAAAGCACCTTTTACGTCTAAACTTATAACAATAACATCATGTTTATCTTTTAAACAATCTAAAACGAACTTCTTAACTTCCATTATGGCATCTACAGTACCGGTTTGCGGTTTAAAACCAAATTGATTGGAATTCATTAAATTATTGGAATAAAGATAATGTGATATTCTATTTATAAGAAGTTTTTCTAATATCTTCCCTCCAATATTAACTAAACTTATTGGTCGAAATTTAGATGAATCCGAATAGTTTCCTTTACCAGGTTTAACTATAGGAATTATTACAGACTTTTTCCAAATTTTTGGAAAGATTCCTTTTTTTTAAAATTCATTATATAAGGCAGTAATGAATAAAGGAAATTGTATAAATAATCTTAACCAAACCTCATTACCTATTCCATCTTCCCCAGGAGTTTTCTTTTTATCCATTTTTGTAATTACCCCTAGAATCTCTTGTTTAGTAAAGGGTGGGTCGTCTACACTAGTTATATTTTCCTTTAGATTTTCTCTCATTTGAACGTGATTATAGTTATCTGATTCATGATTATCTTCCGGAACAAACTGATCAATAAGGAAATTTAATGTATCTTTTAAATTATTTGTATATGTTCCATCTTCTTTTAATAATGTCGTTAGGGAAGTTTTTTTATGCACTTTTCCTGCAGATATTTTATATACAGAATTCCAAGGGTTTGCTTCAGAAATCAAGTTGCAAAATTTTTTTCAAGAGTCAAATTTTGACTTAGATATTTGGGACATATACCTCTTCTTTTCGTCTAGGTATAAATTTTTACGTGCAGTTCTTAAAATATCATTATTTTTGGTTTTCTGATACTTTCTTCTCAGCGCATTAACCTTTTTTCTCGTAATAGTTAATTCTTAATTCCACCAAGGAACGGTTTTTCCTACTGTAGTTTTTTTATGAACTTTCGATATTTTGAAAGACATTTTACATGACTTAATAAGAATTTTATAGAATAGATTAACAAATTCTTCTAAATTATTGCTTTTCTTAACTTTAATAGCTAGCTTTTGATCTTGTGTTAAAGTTTGATTAATTGCAGAATATTTAAATTTGTTTGCCAATTCAGAAGATATATTTTGATCAAAGATAATAAAATTTTCGTCCTTAACAATAAACCTAAATCCATGATAAATTACAGAACGAACTTTCTTTTGAAAAATATCTATCTTAAATTTAATTAGGTTGTGATCAGAGCAACTTTCTTCTTTACCACAGTCCCATTCGCTAATATTGGTTAAAATAGTATTATTAGTTATGGTCAAATCTATCCAACTACTTCCGTTAATAGAACTAAACGTGGGAACTTCTGTGTCATTATTGATTATATGTAAATCATTTGAAAAAATGAATTCTTCTAATTTTTTGCCTCTGGTGTTAGTTAAAATATCATGCCATAATCTTGATCTAGCATTACTATCTATACCTATAATACATCCTGTGTCTTTTGTAAATGACAAAATGTTTTCTAATTTTTTAAAATCAGTTTCAATGTCACTATGAAATTCCCAATGTGTGTGCGTGTGCGTGCGTGGGTGGTGCGTGCGTGCGTGCGTGCGTGCGTGCGAGCGTGCGTGCGTGCGTGCGTGCGCGTGCGCGTTCGCGTTCGCGTTCGCGTTCGCGTGTGCGTGTGCGTGTGCGTGTGCGTGTGCGTGTGCGTGTGCGTGCGCGTGCGCGTGCGTGTGCGTGTGTGCGTGTGTGTGCGTGCGACGTGCTCGTGTGCGTACTCGTGTTCGTGCGCGTGTGCGTGCGTGAGCGAACATGCGTGCGGTGCGTGTGTGCGTGCGTGTGTGTATGTGGCAGCAGTTTGACATGGATAACCCCTTATGATAACACTTTAAGTTAGGTTTATATCATAAACGCATATTTTAATGTAGTTTATGATTGAGTTGTAAAATATATTAATTTATGCGCAAGGCAACGGCATTTACTGGCTATGGGTCGCTTGAAGGTTTGACAGTAAACTTCTCCTATCGACAATAAAAATCTCTGTACCATGCTAATAATGTGAAATATTACAAATAGGTAAAAATAGAACATGCATATTTAATTTGGAAATAATTATGAATTAAAAACCACAACGTATCTACAGCATATATAGATGTTGCATTATGTTAGATTCTTGGGTTTATTTTTGTAAAGGAAAATTAATAAACGAAATAAAATCTAAGTGAAGCAGCATTTGCATAATACGAATGTTTATTTAATCAATTGAAGGCCATAACTATATAATTAAGAAACCACAATAGATAAATCATGGTATTCCGGAAGAAAACACCAATTGATACTGAATGATATACCGGAAGACGCGATATGGAAAATTTCGTAAGATAAGCCATGTGCGCGCAAAATAAAATTTATAATAATATAATAAACAGATCTTAATACTTATGTTAGACATATTCGATTAATCAAAATTAAGATTGTATAATTTTTTTAAATAATTCATTAAATTGTAAGAAAGGGTATTATTTCGAGATTTTACTTACAATTTAAATTAGGTAAACAGTATAAATCCTTATTCCATGTTAATATTTTAAAATGAATTATGATTACTTATCCATTTAGGTATTGTAAAAACATGTCATACCAGCCAAATAAACATTATGGAAGAGGGAACAAAAACATGACTGTGCATATATAAGTATCTTGAGAAACCATAAAATTCATTAAGCTGTAAAAATAGAAACTACCCTTATACCGAATCTACATTGGCTGAACAAAATCGAAAAATAAAATGTACTTAGAAAGAGACAAATTCACATCTGATAACCAAATGTCTACTTAAAGTATTATACCACAAAATAGTGGCGGATACTTTTAACTTCATTAAAAATGATGTGCACAGGATATAGATACTCTAGTTTGCTCCTGGTAATCAAAATGGTTTCTGGTGACTTGATAATCCTGCTAAAAATTGGCCATAAGTTAGAAATAGAAATTACCTACTCAAGTACGCATAGACATAACCTACAATAAAGTGAAAGTGTTTATCAATTTACCATATGCACTTTAAAATCGGTGGGTTCGCTTTACTCTTCCCAATTG
Source organism: Vesta saturnalis (assembly GCA_036346205.1). Taxonomy (NCBI): domain Eukaryota; kingdom Metazoa; phylum Arthropoda; class Insecta; order Coleoptera; family Lampyridae; genus Vesta; species Vesta saturnalis. The sequence continues at coordinate 1,704,620 of JARFJB010000001.1, forward strand.
GTTGCTCGGTTGTTAAAAACAAACATGACGGGTAAGTAATTACTTATCGTTCTACAGAAAAGTGTACTTGTATCTGCCAATGAGTACTCTATACTATATACAATTTGGTGGACACCAACGAAATTGGTGTGTATAGATTTTGAACAAAATTTGGTACAAACACTAATGGTCCACGGAACTTAGAACCAATTTTGCGGTACCGACATAGATTTTTTGGGAGAACTAACTCCAAATGTTAACCAACACTCGTGAGTGACAGAATTTAGCTCATCGTCACAAAGGCCATCTATTTTGCTACAAACACAACGAAATTGAGATATAGATACAGATTTTTTGCCAACAAAATTGCTGTGTCAACATAGGCTTTGATCAAAATTTGACCCAAATGGTAGCTAACACTTAAATGTAACAGAATTTATCTCTTAGTCATCGGGGCAGTATGTTTTTTCGTTACACCAACGAAATTGGTGTATAAATATGGAGCTTGGGCAATATCGCTCCCAAATGGTGATCAAACTCATGGGTCATATAATCAGGTCCTTAGTCATTCAGATAATTAATTTTGCCGAGACCTCAACGAAATAGATATATTATCATGAATTTTAAAAATATCAGCGAAAATTCTAACACTCATGGACCAAAGAACTTACATCTTGATCATCTCAACAAAATCGGGGTATCAACATATATCTTGGGCAAAAATTTACCCAATGCTAACCAACACTCATGGGTGACAGCTCTTGGACTTCGAGGCAATTAATTTTTAACAAAATTAGAACAAAAATGTACATTTTGGGCAACAATCGGCCCAGATGCTGATAAAAACTCATGTATTCGTGAGGGTCATCGAAACCATCCACTTTAACGCGTCCCCAACGTGTGCATAAATACATAGTATGGGCAACACTGAAAGACAGCAGTATTTAGCTTTTGGACATTCAGGGATTCTAATTTACCGCATCCCTACAGAATTTGAAGCATAAACGTATATTTTGGGCAACGTTCTTATCTTTCACTTCTCCACTCGCCCAATTTTGAAAAAAAAATTTATACTTTGCACAACTAGAGTACATAAGGTATCATGTAGCGAAAGTCAGAAGTCAGTAGGTAGTTTAGGGCTCGCGTTATATTTGTGCACAGACACATGGCTCTTCGGATATTGTGTACATAGCACACCGGCTTAGGTTTAAATTGTTTTAGGCGTTTTTACAAAATGCCATGGTACACAGCCAACAAAGGAATATTTCACGGAAATTCGCTGCTTTTATCGACAGAATTGGAAGTACAATTTAATTTTCTGACGAAGTACACAAAGGTTTTGTGATATTTCATATTCGTCTTTCTAGCTTAACGTAGCAAAAATCCCTGTTTTGATATCTTAAACCGTTTAGGAAGAACTGCACGGACGGATGTCCGGACGAACGGACAGACAAAGTACCGCTAACAGTAAATTTGTGTTTGAAGAAAAATTTGATAAGAAAGACACTGGATAGAAAAACAACGAAAGCATCACAAAGTTAAGGGTTTAACTGAGTTCATACAATATTGGAAACTTAGATTCATTCTGTCTTCAAGCATTGTCCTTTCCTTTTCATTCTTCCGTCCTTAATGCTCAATATACTATATGGTATTTTTCCATCAAAAGAAATATCATCGAAATTGGACAAAATAGTAGATATAACAGAGAACAGTGATTTCAAAAATAAAAGAGTGGACACGAATAAGAAATGTTAAAGAAGATTTTATGCGATTAATGTCGAAAACTTATTTAAAAATAAACTAAAGTAAAATGAAGTTACAATATTTATCGTTGTTTGTTTGAAACATATTATATTTATATTTTCAACATAAAAAGGGATACACCTATTTAATGAGCTTTGTCCATAAAGCAATACTTTTGGTAATAATAATCTTGTAGCAAACAACAAACTAACAGTCAAGTAAAGACGTAGACAGCGCAAATGACAAACAAAGATAACTGTCAATCAAATACACGCTAAACGCTAAACATTTAAGGATAAGCACAAATATGCAGTTATCAACGTCTAACATACAAACACGCAAACATCCAAAACTAGCTAACAAACAACCTCTCCCTCGTACTCTCTTAATAAGCGAATTAACTGTTTCTCTCTTTCATGGTTACAAGTAAATGTAACGACATATTATGTCATTCCCAACACAAAACGTACCCCCAAAGCAAATGAACTAGCCAACAATCCACTGTATGATACAAACTTGCCACATAAACAATAAAAATACATGTAAATATCAAATACGCTCACACACACGCTCACGCTCACGCCCACGCTCACGCTCACGCACACGCTCACTTGAATTTATATCAAAGTGGCATTTTCTTTAAATGGAACCCCCTATATATTATTGCAAATTTGGATTCCTTTATCAATTCATGTACCACTTTATGTATCACACATAGTACCACAATTCGTCAAAAAGTTAACGTCTGAGAAAAAACTAAATATTGCTGTGATCACAAAACTTCGAAGGCCATGACTCTGCGATGTTACTAGACATGAAATGTACCATCGTAAACCGAATGGTTTGTGTTTAGAGAAAATACTTTGCCAATTTAGTAAATTTCAATCAACGGTAACTTGATTTTTTTTAAATGGAACGGCCATTTTTTCATTTTTGCATCAAATGTGGATTTGTTTACCTTTCTAACGATATAAATTAGTAGATTTCTTTTAATTTCACAATTTCTAATTAATTTTTATTTTGTATTATCTAGTAACCCGTTGAAAATAAACAAAAAACTATTCACATTATAAAACATTATTTATTAAGTAGAAGAACACAAACACAAAAACAAAATTACGAGCTAAATTATAAAATAAAATAAAAAGAAGAATAATTAAAAAAAAAACACAAATTTCATCCTTATCACATCCAACTACATCAAGGAGATCGATTTTGAAAACAGGATTAGTCTTCGCAATCGTGTAGAATTAAAGTTAAATGAACATGTACAATTTTTGGATAAGATCAGGTTTGCAGATGAGAGCACCTTCCACCGAAATCTGTTGACCAGCCCAATTTTCATCACTAATCAGATTAAAACCCTCACTATTTATTTACTCATTTTGTTCATAGCCAAGAGAAATGTCGATTAATGTTTGGGCAGGCATATTCGGTACTTCAGTTGTTGGCCCCTTTTCCTTCGACGGTATTCTAAATTCGAATTTGTACTTGAATTTTCTGGATAATAAATTATTTGGACTCCTTGAAGATGTCCCGTTCGCTCAAATTAGGCACATGCATTTTTACACCATGCGCGTGTAGTAAGTGTGTGGCTTAATAACGCATTTGTTGAAAAGTGGATAGGAAGGGATGGGCCAACACGATGGCCAATGAGATCTCCAGATATTTCCCCGCTTGATATCTTTTTTCGGGGGTACGTCAAGGAAAAAGTGTATGCTGAACTACCAACCACTGCGAAGATATGAAAAATAGAATCCGAAACGTTTTCACAACTATTAACCCAGTAATGTTAAAAGGGTTAAAAATTATTTTCGTCGTAGAATTAAAATTAACTTAGAACAAGGTAGTAGACATTTTGAACATTTATTAAATAATTTTTATTTTTATTATTATAAGTTTTTTGTTATGAACGAATAAGTTCAAAGGTAAATATGTAATTAATTTTTATTTCAACACGTAATTTTGTTTTTTGTGTTTATGTATTTTTTTACTTAATAAATAATGTTTTATAGTGTGAATCGTATTTTGTTTACTTTCTATGGGTTACTAGATGATACAAACTAAAAATTGAAAAATACATCGAATTAATCAGAAATTGTGAAAACAAAACAAATCTAGACTAATTTATATGGTTAGAAAGGTAAACAAATTTGACCGTGCGGTCTACATTTCATGTCTAGTAACATGTCACAGTCATGGCCTTCTAAGTTTTGTGATCACAGCGATATTTAATTTTTTTCAGACATCCACTTTTCGTAAGAATGACGAATTGCGGCTAAACGATTCGTTTTAGGTACCTTGTGTGATACATAAAGTCGCACTAGAATTGACCAAGGATTCCAAATATGCAATAATATACAGGGGGTTACACTTAAAAAAACGCAACTTTGATACAAATCGCCCTGTATAAACTTTGCGATTCAAGTGAAACTATTTTAAGTTTGTAGCCTTAAGCATACCCCATCACATCCCATCAACAAACTTTAGAAATATTCCTTAATAAACCCACAATATTCCACCAAAGCACTATTGACCCACCCTGTATAATCCCAAGCAAAATCCAGAAAGTTATGTAACCACTAAAAAATGCTAAAGTAAAATTGCACGCGTGTTTGCTTATTTTTATATGTGATAATTTCTTTGTTTTGTGTGTTTTGTATGTTAACGCATGTATTTGTTCACGAGCTTACATGTGTGCGCTCACGTGTATCCGTGTGTGCGTGCGTGAGTGCGTGCGTGCGTGCGCGCGTGCTTGCGTGCGTGCGTGCGAGTGTGTGTGTGTGGTAAGATTGCTTGTGCACTTGGTACGTTTAGTTTCTTTGATTTGAACGTTTTGATTTTATCTTATTGCATATTTTCGCTTGTTTGGTATATTGCCTTGCTTGTTTCATGGGAATTTGGCGTGTTTTGGTGTTTGGTGGCTAGTTCCTTTGTTCTAGGTATTCCGTGCGAGTCTACTTGTTTGTGTATTTGTATGTTTACGGGGTTGTTTATGCTTGGATGTTAGATTGCTAGTTTCTTTGCGCGTGCATGTTTGGGCGTTTACGTGTTTGGGTGTTAGCGTATACGCTTGCTTGCTACTAAATATTTGCGTCTCTGAGTTTTTTTTTTCATTTTCTTGCTTGTTTGGGGTGTTTGTTGGCTAGTTTCTTTGTTTTAGGGTTACATCTTTGTAGGATTCTACTGTTTATTTATTGTTCATATGTTTGTAGGTGTACATATTCCTGTGCTTTGATTGACGCTTACTTCATTACTAGTGTTTTTTATTATGGGATTTCTGCAATTAAATAGGTTTTGGTATTTTATAATTAAATACCGCCAGAGTGTTACATCCTAATTTTAACTGTTGGTCTAGTTTTTTTGAGGTGTTATTCTTAAGCCTTGACGTAAATACTTTACTAAATAAGTATGTATACTAATCATTGTATTGCAAAAATTTAACATACATAGTTGAAACTAAAAGTCAACGTAAACATCCTGTTTTCAATGTATTTTAATACTGTTGGAGTAGATACGGCAGAGTCTTACTAAATCTTTAATTAGCATATCTAGGTGTTTAATTGTAAATGGCTTTATAACTTCCGTATGAAGTTTTTCACCTTGAGACCGACACTATAATGTGAATAAATTTTGTTAAATTTGTTTTTTGACTATGGCATTATTCATCATTAGCTTTACTCCATAGAGTGTTCTGAAACGTCTTCTTAAAAACCTATTCTATCAATAATGTAATATTCAGTAGTAGGCTTTTTAGATCATATTATTATAGCAAGTATGCGTTTACACAGTTCACAATTTGTTAATATTCATATTTCAAATGTTTGTTAACATTTTTCTACTTTCTCTGAGAAGGATAACTGGAACTGTTATGGAAATGTGTAACACCTGTAAAATTGGTTTTTAAATAGAGGACTGACCAAAAGAAGAGAAGCATTTTAATTATGAACTTCAGACGTGAAGATTTTCATTTTCATATTTGACTGCCAGCTTTGGGGTTTGCACCTTTTGGAAACCGTACCTGCCTTGGTGTTTACTTGTTTCCTAGTTGCTTCGTATGCTTGTGCTTGTTTACTACCAGTTTATTTCATATTTAGTTTCTTTGGTGTGTTGCTTGTTTAGAGACTTTGGGAGTGTATATTTGTTTATGTAGTGAATAAACTGTTTGTCTAGTATAAGTTTTGTTATGAACGAATAAGTTCAAAATGTATATATGTAATTAATAATCAATGATTTTTAAATTGATCCTTTGTTTGAGTATGCTTGTTCCTTTGCACGTTTATTCGTTTGGGCCTCTTGCTGGATAGTTCAATTATTTGTTTGAGAGTTTACGGTAGTATTTGGCAGCTTACTATACTTTGGTCCATACATAGAATTCAGTACAGAGTCTTATAGAAGGCGAATTAGTCACATTTCAGCATAAAACTGTCTAGTAGTAAACGTTCATCCGTTAAGCCGGCTTTTGTATTTCGAAGGCCTAAAGACCACTAATCTCATAGTAAATTATTCTTTTCTGGAAATTCGGCTCCTTTTTCCAGTGACACTCAAATCAATCTTCATATCATTTACCTACGAATTTTGTGAATAACACACCGGACCGGAGTTTAAATTGTTTCAACTTTGCCAATATCAGAATAGTAAGTAATTATAAAACAGGAAATGCATTTATTTATAACATATGAAAATCAGCAAAAGGATCTCGTTTTTTAACGTTTCTATAGACTAATGAGCCTGTAAAATATCATTTAATAGTTTATGAAATGCAATTATTGTCACTACATTGTCATTGTTGTGTTAGTAGAAAAGAGACACCTCGCCTTTCACTGTTTGTGACGTCATTTGACCTTTGGAATTTCCGATGACACCGTTTGACCTTGGGAATTCCCGATGACGTAATTCGGTCTAGGGATTTCCGATGACGTATTTCAGCCTTGGGTATTTCCGATGACGTAATTCGATCTGAGGAATTTCCGACGACCGCGCCTTTCACTTTTGACCTTGAGAAAGTTGTTTACCTTGAGAAACTGGTTTACTTGGAGAAAGTGGTTGACCTTGGATCTGGACCAGCGCAGGAAATTTGAAATTGTTTTTAATAAGGAGGTTCCTGTAAGACGGGTGTAGGAACTATCTCATGGACCTGGTCTTGCCCTGGAAATTTGAAATTGTTTTAATAATAAGGAGGTTCTTGTAAGACAAGTGTGGGGACTATCTCTTAGACCTGTTTGTTTTTGTCTGTGGTGACAATTTATGTATTTCAGTTAATATTTTTAAGTTTCTTATGTATCCACAGCTTGCTTTGAGCGACTAGTGTGACTCTTCATCAGTGTTATCAACGAGAAAAATTGAACAAACTTAAATATCTCCGAAACTATTAGAGATAGGTATAGAACATATTTAATAAAAATTAAAGCCGACTAATAGACGAAGACAAGGCGTTAAAAAATATAGGGTACGCTAATTAAAGAAGGAAGATACAGCATTTTCAAATTTACGTTGTTGATTAGTTTTGTGATCATCCGTTTATTCAAAGACTTCATGTTTGCCAGCAACAAAACGGTGGTCAGATTAACATTTATTATAATTTTAAGTGTTTGTATTTCAGTTAATATGTTATTTAGTTTCTTATGTATTCATAGCTTGCTTTGACCGACTAATGTTACTCTTCTTCAGTGTTATCAACGAAAAAAATTGAACAAACTTAAATATATCCGAAACTATTAGAGATAGGTATAGAACATATTTAACAGAAATTAAAGCCGACTAATAGACGAAGACAAGGCATTAAAAAAATATAGGGTATGCCATTTAAAAAAATGAAGATATAAAATTTTCAAATTTATGTTATTGAATTAATTTTTGTGATCACGGTGTATATTGAAATCCAATTTTGACAATAGATTAAAGTACGCTCATGTATGAATAAATTCTATACCAAATATTATTTTTTTATCTTTAAAAATAACTGAGATATGCCTGCTACATAAAAATGTCAGTTTTTAGTTAACTTTGCAAATATCTCAAAAACTGTAAGATTTAGCTTGTAAGTAATTCTTATAAAAAGGAGAATCAAAAAATAAAATAATATATAGGGTGTTCTATTTAAAAATTAAAAGTTCTATATTGTACCGTTTTTATATTACACCCTGTACAAACCAAACTATTTTTAGATTATGCAGCTTATAAAAATAGACAACTTTCGTATTTAAACTTATCTTCTAAATTTAATGGCTAAGGAGTTATCGCGACCGAATACGCACTATTGGGACATCCTGTATATATATATATATATATATATATATATATATATATATATATATATATATATATTAAAAATAATACACATACCTTCAGATGTGTTTTTCTTTCAACTGTTCTAATAATAACGGCGTTGGGGAACTAAACCATATATTGAAATATTTTATACAGTTCACTAAACCGTTTTGTGTTTTTACTTATGAGTAGTTGATATAAAACTAGCCATTGGTTTTCCCATCATTAAATAATTTAGAATGTAAAATATACAAACATAATTATCTATATCACCTTACTGCAACTCGTATTTACCTTTCCCTTTCGCAGACTACTTAGAACGAACTTATATGAATTTATATACAAAACGATGGTTATTTACAACATACATTTAAAAGATTTCACCTACATGATAAAACTGATTTTATGGAACGCAGTTGTTATTTAACAGTCATACAAATTCATTATGATTAGAAAGTGGCGTCGTGCTAATCATTGTGTTTACAAAATATTTAAAAAATTTGCTGTTGTAAAAAACAAGGCCCAGTATTAGGTGAAATGATAACCATTTTCATCATCCGCCATCTTGAACGATTGTAGCTTATTAAATAGTGAAACATCTAATACCCAGATGTTGCTTCATAATAATGTTCACCCGTTAGTAATTGTACTTTAAATACACGCAAGGGTTAATGTCTAACATTTTATTTTACCATTAGTATTACACAGATATGGGATAATTCTTAAAAATTAGCTAAGTTCCCCACGCTACCTTGAAATACTACATAGGCTTTCAATTCTTCTTCGCCCCTGAAGCTGTACTGCATACATCTTTCTTTATCGAACTTCGGATCAGTAGCATGTTTTCTAATACACACAAGGCAGCATCTTCAATATAGTGGTGTATACGTCGAAAAAATGGCTTGTGTGTTCTTCTTTAAGCTAGATTGTGCTTCTATACAGCATACAAACTCTATCTTAGCTGAATTATCGCTGTCAAAAAAGGATTATAATCAAATTAAGTATACCGGTTTCTTTTAATCTTTGAATTTTTACCGATAAGGGCCTGCCATGCTATCACATAAGACGGCTTTGCATACAGGTTCTGTCTCGGATGAACTGTCGAAAAAGGGCTTTTACATAAAGATGCCCCTAGGGAAGATATTAGAGTGTAGTTACGGAAACATTTTGAGTTATGACCGGCAGATCTTTGCGATATCATATCACATATAGGTAAAATTTCGCGACGCGATGCTTTCGGCAAAGGTTGTTTCGGCGATCCCACTCCAACCCTCCCCGAGCATAACCGAGATTGTAAGGCAGGTGTAGGGTGTCGCAACTTGTTCTCGGGACTTTGCCCCTTGTTATGATTGCAACTTGTTCGTAGGCTTTCGTGTATTGTCGTGGTACCCTTGCCGGAAAATTTGAATTTGTATTACAATAATAAGGAGCCCAATGCTAACTTGTAAGACAGGTGTAGAGCTGCGCAACTTGCTCTCGAGGCCTTGTCCCTTGTCGAGGCCCCAATGGCGGAAAATTTGAATTTGTATTTGTATTTAAGTCCCTGCAGGTTATGGCTGGAAATAAGAATCTGTATTTATAATAAGAGGTATAATGCTAACTTGTAAGGCAGCAACTTACTTTCAGGCCCTCGCCCCTCGACCAAAAATTTGAATTTGTTTGTGACGCCATCTATGAGGGGAAATCTGAACTTGTATTATAATAATAGGGAGGCCTAATGTTAACTTATAAGACAGACATAGGGCTTCGCAACTTACTTACTTTTGGGTCTTACCAACAAGGCAGGGGCGCAGACCTAACACAAGTTCTTATAGCTGTCAAGGCTAGGGTTCATTATTTCAAATTTCCCGCCAAGGGGGCCGGGGTGCAAACCCTAACACAAGTCCTCCCTTACAAGGTTAGGGCCACCTTATTAGAATACAGATTTTTTATGTCGGGGGAGGGGGCAAAGGCCTACACCTGTCGTATAAGATTAGGTTAGAACCCACATACAATTGCACCAAAGGGGCTACGATAGGGGTCAAGTCCCAAGAGTTTCTGCACTTGTCTTATAAGTTAGGGCCCCATACCATTTCCAACCAGGGGGCCACAACAGGGGCGCAGACCCTAACACAAGATCGAAGGCCTACATGGTAGTTCCTACACTCGTCTTACAAGAACCTCTTTATTATTAAAAACAATTTCAAATTTCCCGTGCAAGTCCAGGCCCTAGGTCAACCACTTTCTCAAGGTTAACCTGTTTCTCAAGGCAAACAACTTTCTCAAGGTCAACCAGTTTCTAAAAGGTGAACAATCTTCTCACGGTAAACAACTTTCTCAAGGTAAACAACTTTCTCAAGGTTATACAAAACATTAACCAGTCCATACAACACTAGTTGTCACCACAGACAAAAACAAACAGGTGCAAGGGATAGCCCCCACACTTGTCTTACAATAACCTCCTTATTATTGAAACAATTTCAAATTTCCAGGGCAAAACTAGGCCCATGAGATAGTTCCTACACCCGTCTTACAAGAACCTCCTTATTAAAAACAATTTCAAATTTCCTACGTTGGTCCAGAACCAAGGCGTAAACCAGTTCCTCAAGGTAAACAACTTTCTCAAGGTCAAAGGTGAAAGGCGCGTTAATCGGAAATTCCTCAGATCGAATTACGTCATCGGAAATTCCCAAGGCTGAATTACGTCATCGGTAATCCTTAGGCCGAATTACGTCATCGGAAATTCCCAAGGGCAAATGACGTCATCGTAAATTCCCAAGGTCTAATGACATCACCAAAAGCGAAAGGCGAGGTGTCTGTTTTCTACTCGTGTCCAACTCCGTGAATATGCTTAGGTCAAATACTTCTTTTTATAATAACATCGAATGAACGCTTTGGTAACATCTGACTCCGATGTGTTTAAGTAAGCTTAGACGAGTAGTCTACCGGAGGCCATCGTCGAATTAGCAGCGTCGCTTCTCAAACTACCGTAAGTATAGCATTGTCCTGTCTTACCTGTACGACGATATCGTGCCTGTACTGAACTCCGAAGTATCAAACCAAGTATAGTTTGCTAGTTTTCTTGTTTGAGCATGCGTTTGCTGTCTACTTGCTTTTTTTGCATGTTTTAGTTTTTTTTATTACGTTTTCTTGCTTGTTTAGTGCAAGTTCTAAAAGCCAGAACTGATTTAAACATTAATTTACAATGTATAAAACAGAGTTTTTACAATATTAGTAGGTTAAACGGCAATTTTAGAAATTTTAAATTTTATGCATTTGTTGGAGTAAAGTATCTATTTAAAAACGAGAACAAATTCAGAATGTTTTTTATAATTTATACATAATCCACAAATTCTACACAATTTTAGTATGTTAAAAAGGCTGGGTGCGTGCGTGGGTGGGTGCGTGCGAGCGTACGTGTGATCGTTTGCGTGTGCGTATACCTGTAAGTGTGTGTGTGTGTGTGTTTGTGTGTGTGTGTTTGTGTGTGTGTGTGTGTGTCGTGCGTGCGTGCGTGCGTGCGTGCGTGCGTGCGGCGTGCGTGCGTGCGTGCGTGCGTGCGTGCGTGGCGCGCGTGCGTGCGTGCGTGCGTACGTGCGTGTCGTGTGTGTGTGTGTGTGTGTGTGTGTGTGTGTGTGTGTGTGTGTGTAACGTGTTTTTGTGCGTGCGTGCTTGCTTGTGTGTGTGCGTAACATTTTTAAGATAAAATTGGGTGCCAATTAAGCGCCGTTTTGCGCCGTTAAAATAAAATTTTACACTCCCACAGGGAATAACTTATTGTAAAAATTATATCGACATGGCTAACTTCATATGATTATAAATGTCAATCTTTTTTTTTTTTTGGTCATAGTTAAGAATCCACGATGGGCGGTTTTGCGCCGTGAAAGCTATATTTTGCGCCCCTAAACAAACAAGTTATTGCAAAAATACACCGGCACGGCTAACTTTATAGCCGTGACCTTACGTAGAAAATTAGTATTTCCTGGTGGGTTAAATAGATGCTAATTTTGGGCTGTTTTGCGCAAAACAGCGCGTAATTGATGTCTAATTACTGCGTTGTAGTGGATAAGCATTCTTATGAATTTAAAACGTGGACAGGTAACATTATAATTAAATAGGAATTTGTACATTTCAATGTTTCATACGTAATTTATAACGATAAGCATATTTAAAGAAAAACTTTTTAACCTACCAAAATGGTTTTTTTTGGCAGGTCACCATGGCAACGCATGTATTTTACCGGAAATTTTCTCTCTACGGTAGATAACCAACCGCAGGGAGGTATCTTTATTTAAACGTGTGTACATTTCGCATAGAAGCACTTAGTTTTTTTATAAACTAAAATTTTCTTAACAAATACCACGCGAGGTTAAATTAAATTCGGAAATTTTTTAAGCTCTTGTGGTATTACTAGCGAGAACACACGAATTCTCTTAGGGTGAAGATTAGTAAGAATAATATATCATTCATTAATATTAGAATACATTTAGTGTATCCAAAATGTAAGGAAATGGCTTAAATATGAATATATCCATAATGAAAGAGGTGGACTTTTAATAATAATACAATAACAAAATATTTACGTAGAAGTTCACGGCTTGGTAAGATTAATCGTATCGATTTAATTTTTACAATAATTTGTTTTTTATACGAGCACAAAATTTAATCTAAACGGAGCATAATAGGCGACTAATGATCGTGTAAGGAAATATTAATTTATTCATAAGTTCACGATTGCAAAGTCCACCATGTCGTTATAACCTTTATAACAACTTATTTGTTAAAAAACACTGAATTTTATTTTAATAGCACATACATGGTGCCAATTACTGCGTAAGAAAGAATTAATTTATGCAGAAGGTCGAGTAATTTTTACAATAACTAATTCCCTACAGGGGGGCAAAATTTAATTTTAACGGCATAAACAGCGCATAGTGGGAACCTAATTAATACATAAGGAAAAACTTATTTATTCCGAAGTCCCCGATTGTACCGTATCGATGTAAAGTTTAAAATAAATAGTATAATCGGTGCCTAATTATCGTTAGTGAAGTCTTGTCAATGTAATTTTTGCAACAACCTATTTCCTGTGGGGGCGCAAAATTTTATTTTAGTGACGCAAAGCATTGCACAGTTGGCACCTAGTTACTACATACGAAAAACTTAATTTATGCAAAAATTTATGGCTATGTTGTTAGAGTTTTTACAATAGCTTGTTTCCTATAAGGGCGCAAAATTTAAATTGAAAGGCTCACTATAGCCACCTAATTTTTGTACAAATAAAGCTTTATATTTGAAGAATATGAAGTTAGCCTTGTCGCTGTAACTTTTATAATAACTTATTTCCTTTGCGGGCGAAAAAGTTTATTTTAGCAGCGCAAAACAGCGCTTAATTAGTGCCTAGCCACTGTAAAAGAAAAAACTAATCAGTGCAACAGTTTACAGCTGTGAAGTTAGTCGTGTTGATGCATCTTTTACAATAACTTGTTTCCTGTATGGACGCAACATTTAATATTAACGGCGTATAATGGGTGCCTAATTATGACGATGAAATGATTAATTTATGTATAGACAAGGTAGTCTTGTCGAGGTAACTTTTGCAATAATTTATTTCCTACGGGGACGCAAAATTTCATTTTAGCTTCGCAAAACGGTGCATAATTGGCGCCTAATTATTACATAAAATAATTGATTAGCGCGCAAGTTCACGGTTGTGAAGTTACCTATGTCAATGTACTTTCACAATAACTGCTTTCTTATAAGGACGCGAAATGTCATTTTAACGGCGCAAAATGGCACATAATTGGCGCCTAATTACTGAATAAGAAAAATTGTTTATTCAGAAGTGCTATGAAATAGACCGTGTCAACGTAATTTTATGAAGATAGTCTTGTCGAGCTAACTTTTGCAATAATTAATTTCCTACGGGAGCGCAAAATTTTATTTTAGCTTCGCAAAACGGTACATGATTGGCGACTAATTATTGCGTAAAAGCATTGATTAGCGCGCAAGTTCACGGTTGTAAAGTTACCTATGTCAATGTACACAATAACTGCTTTCCTGTAAGGACGCAAAATATTACTTTAACGGTACAAAATGGTGCATAATTGGCGCCTAATTACTGAATAAGAAAAATTGATTTATTCAGAACTGCTGTGAATTAAACCGTATCAATGCAATTTTATGAAGGTGGCCTTGTCGAGGTAACTTTTGCAATAATTTATTTCCTACGGGCGCAAAATTTTATTTTAGTTTAGCAAGATGACGCATAATTGGCGCCTAATTATTGCATAAGAAAAAAGGATTTGCGCGCAAGTTCACGGTTGTGAAGTTAGCTACGGTCAATGTACTTTTACAATAACTGCTTTCCTATAAAGACGCAAAATTTGATTTTAACGGCGCAAAATGGCGCATAATTGTCGCCTAATTAGTGAATAAGAAAAATTGATTTATTCAGAAGTTCACGGCTGTGAATTAAACCGTGTTAATGTAATTTTACAATAATCTTTTTGCTGCAAGGGCGCAAAGTCTTCTTTTCAGGGCACAAAACAATACGGCTGTGAAATTAGTCGTGTTGATGTATTTCTTCAATAACTTATTGCCTGTAGAGACGCAAGATTTAATATTAACGGAGCATAATGGGTGCCTAATTATGCCGCAAGAAATAATTAATTTATGTATTGAGAAGGTAGTGTTGTCGAGGTAACTTTTGCAATAATTTAGTTCCTACGGGGGCGCAAAATTTGATTTTAGTTTCGCAAAACGACGCTTAATTGGCGCCTAATTATTACATAAGAAAAAATAATTTGCGCGCAAGTTCACGGTTGTGAAGTTAGTTACGGTCAATGTACTTTTACAATAACTGCTTTTCTGTAAGGACGCAAAATGTTACTTTAACGGCGCAAAATGGCTCATAATTGGCGCCTAATTATTGAATAAGAAAAATTGATTCATTCAGAAGACCATGGCTGTGAATTAAACCCTGTCAATGTAATTTTACAGTAACTTTTTTGCTTCAATGGCGCTAAATTGTATTTCCAAGGCGCAAAATAACACATAACGGTTGCTTAATTAACGCGAAGGAAAAGGTTGATTTATTCATAAGGTTATGAAGTTAGCCCAGTCGATGTAATTTTTGGAATAAATTATTTCCTGTGGAGGAGCAAATCTTTATTTTATTGGCGCAAAGCGGCACATAATTGGTAACTAATTACGGCATAAGAAAAATTGATTTATGCGCAAGTTCACGGCTGTAAAGTTAGCCGTGTCAGTGAGATGTAACAATAACTTCTTTCCTATAAGGGTGCAAAATTTTATTTTTACGGTGCAAAATGTAATCTAATTGGCGCCTAATTACTGAATGAGAAAATAATGATTTATCCAAAAGTTTGCGGTTCCATAAGGTTAGTAATTTTTATAGAATTTAGGCTATAACTTATTTCCTATTAGGGCACAAAATGCCACATAAGCAGCGCCTAATACACAAGTTTAAACACATTATTCAAAACAGACCCGGGTATCTCCAAACACCTGGTGTATTCGGAACTTTCGCTGTTGAATGTGGATACTAACTTCACGCAGTTGTTATTTATTTATTATTTTTCTCCCATTTAAATAGTTTACATACGTGTAGGTATATTTTTATAATTTTGTGTTGACTAGGTGTAAGTAAGAAACAAAAGTTACTTTTTTTGTACGTTTAATGATAGAGGAAATATAAATAAGTTTGGGAATAGCCGCACTTGCACTGGCTTATATACTTCTTGCTAATGTAACATCAAACAGGTAAATGGGGACCACATCAGATTTTTACATTTTCTATAATTTTACAATTCAATAAGCAAACCGTTGAGCCAAAGGTATAGCTCTTGTATTTCCTAGTAAAAAAGAATCTGCAAATTCATCATTTTTATTATAAATTAATTATTAAAAAGAAAATATTTACTTAAAGTGCAATATTAGCACACGTCTTAATTTACTTGTACTGATATTTAACTCTAATCCACACTGAAAGTACGTAGTAGAAGTAAAATTTTTAAAGCAGGAATGTATCTTAATAAAAACTAGATAAAACACTGTACCTTATAAGTGAAGATTATTGAAAATGTTTTCAATGTGTATTTTTGAACCCTAAAACAGACTTTATGTTACGTATGACGTAACTAATTAATAGTGAAATATTTTACATGATTTTCTTTAACAAACGTTTTTAATCACACACAGTTATCGTACTAATAATAAAACAATACATTTTTAGCAATAACGCAACGTATGAAAATACTTATGTTTATATTTAAACATAAATTAGAATTATTAAGCAAAAAATCAATGCTAACTTAATTATAAGCGAACACAAATATTAAGGACAATGAATTAAAAGCAAATATTTAATTTAACTTATCACGAAACATACTTTCTTTAAAAACGTGATTTATGGAATTTGTATATTTAACCTATCAAATCTATAACACTCGAAGTTTCCTGATAAACTTCAATGAGCGATAATTGCATAGTATTTAAAAGAAGTACTAGTGTAGTGCGCTTTAGTAGGGCGTAGTAAAGACGTAGAATACGTACCAAAAAATGAATAACATGGAAAAAATGGAAAAAGAAAGCTCAATAGTTGAGCCTATGATATTAAGTACATATCCAGAAGAACAAGCTCAAAGAAAAAATCAATACATCGGAAGTGTATGCGGTAAGCCAGATATTAATTCCATTTTCCCAATTTTAACAAAAGTTTTGCAGTGTCTCTGGGAGCAGTTTGCGCTGGTACTGCTTTAGCTTGGACTTCTCCAGTATTACCACAAATCCAAATTCAATCTGGCAATGTTTCCAACGTTACCAATTTAGCTGTAAATAATACCATTTTATCAAATCTAACTAAGATAGTTGATAATGTTACATTTGTTGTGGCGAATAATTTAAGCGAAACTGATAGTGGTTTTAAATTGACTGAATCAGAAGGGTCACTAGTTGGTTCAATGTTGGCAATAGGAGCTCTATTTTCTGCCATTCCCGGAGGATTTGTGGCTGATAAAATTGGACGTCGTTCTGTTAACATGCTAGTGGCAATTCCCTACATATTAAACTGGTTGCTCATAGTATTTGCCTCTAATCCGTTGATGTTATACATTGCAAGATTTTTTGCGGGAATTGCAACAGGGGCGGTGTGTGTAACAGCACCTATGTATATAGGAGAAATAGCAGAAGTAGCGATTAGAGGAACACTAGGTTCATTTTTTCAAATGTGCTTATGCTTCGGAATATTTTTAACGTATCTAGTAGGTGCACTGCTTTCATGGGTTGGTTTGTCTTGGGTATTACTTGTAGTTCCTATACTGTTTGCTATCGCCATGTATTTTATGCCCGATACTCCAGTTTACTTAGTTAAGTGTGGTCGTACGTCAGATGCCGAGAAGAGTCTTCGTTATTTTCGAGGACCTAACTATAATATTACAGCTGAATTAAAAGTAATTCAAGCTAATATTGCAGAAGGGGAAGAAAAAAAAGCAGGCATTAAAGATTTAGTGGCGTCCAGAGGAAATCGAAAGGCAATGACATCAGCTTTGGGTCTAATGTTGTTTCAACAATTAAGTGGGATTAATGCTGTTATTTTTTACACCGTACCCATTTTTAATTCAGCTGGAACAAGTATGTCACCTGATGTAGCTGCAGTAACTGTATCAATAGTACAATTTATTACCGGTTACATTGCAGCTATGATTATTGAGAAGCGCAATAGAAGATTCTATTTAATGTTATCGTCGATTGGCATGATGATCTGTTTAGCAGCTTTAGGACTATATTTCCATTTGAAAGAACATCAGATCCAATTCACTGGAATTGGAGTACTTCCATTAGGTAGTTTAGTAGTTTTCATTATCGCATTCTCACTTGGATTTGGACCAATTCCATGGATGATAATGAGTGAGTTACTTGCTCCTGAGATTAAAGGCATTGGAAGTGGACTTGCAGTTATGACAAACTGGCTACTTGTATTCTTTGTAACGTTCAGCTTTCCACTTATGAATTCAGGTCTTGGAGGACATGTTACTTTTTATATATTCGCAGTTATTTTGTTGGTTGGTACTATTTTTGTTCGGTATTATCTTCCAGAAACTAGGGGCAAAACATTACAAGATATTCAAATTCTATTGAATCAATAAGAACACAAGCGATAATTTTTTATTTATTTATTTATTGTAAAATTTTGAATTTAGTTTATAATGCGTGATACCATCATTAATTCATTTTATATATAATAACATCTAAATTGTGGTTATTTGTAAATAAGTATTAGGAAAAGGTTGTTTTAATGATATTGCTGTGCGAATAATGTAAGTGTCTTAGTGTATAGTATATGACTGAATATAATAAATGTATTAGTTTTATTAACACACTACTTGAATTTTAGCAGCCAATTTTTAAAGTACCACAACGAAATCCCTTTAGTACTAGTGTAATCTTTTTTTATTTGGTCAAGTACGTTATCTTTAATATATTTTTTGAATTTTTTATTAAATAAATATCTATATTGCACAATACCCCTTATACCTGAAGTACCTACATGACCTACATTTTCTGATCTATTACAATCAATAAATGTAGTCGTATTACCAGTGTATATAAAGAGAAAACAATGGTTTTACCATTGTAGGTATGTAATTTATATACAAAGGTGTTACGTAAGCGCTCTCGCCTCATTTTGACTATTTATTTATGGGGTCGCTATAAATTTCTAAACAAGATAAGATTTTATGAAGTAATTATAAGCATGTACTACAACCATTGATTAAACAATTATACAATGAAGTTCATTATCACTTTTAACGGTCATGAGCAAGGTTATCATATACAAATATAAATTTAATTTTCATTCTGTATAGATCTTGCGATTTTGACGAAAATTTCTATTAACTATATCATTGATAATGACAGTAGAGAAATAATAGAACATGTGGAAATACAGGTCTTCACCAAGGTTTGTGATATCTTCAATGATCCTATTCTAAAAATATAATTATTTACTTAGGTTTATTGGTGCGAGTGTATATATTTTCTATATGTCTGAACATCTTGGCACAAAAACATCCTATTAGTCACGTGTGAATTGTAAAATTACATTCAAGGAGCAATGGGCAATTGGGTAATGGGTATTCTGTTCTGGAAAGTCCTTAGTAGAAGAACTAGTTTAAAAATGAAAACCCCTAAATCACAACCCTTATTGCATTTGCCCTTCAACATGCTGCACTAAAATATTTTAATGCCATGAGCAGTTCATAGGTTATGTAGAACATTTTCAAACCAAAGTGCGGAAAATTCCATAGCCATTTTCGTTAAAATTTTCAAGATCTTTTTTAATTTTACAGAATTACATTTGATTATTTCAATATATCAATGCATTACTCACATTAATTTTTTAATGATTGCTAATTGAACATTGAAGTAGTCAGTCTATACAATCTATATCTATAAAACACAAAAATTGTTTCTACCTATGCCCGTTATAGATTTTGAAACCATCCAACCGATGTGCTCAAAAAAGGTTTCATTAGAAAGGCAATAATGCGAAGATGGTTTTAGACCAATAAAATAGGCACATTCGATTCATTCATAATTTTGATTTTCCCGAATTTTGAATTTTTTTAAATTTATATTTTTAAATGGGGCACCGCTATGTTTTATATTTTTTTATAAGGAAAATTTAACCTTTAAATAAATATCGTAAACGGTTATTGAGGTGTGTTGCGACCATAGCGCAAACGAAGCTCCACGTTAGTAGATGCATAAACGAGAAAGTCAATAAAACACTGGAAAAATAATGACATTAAAGAAAAATTTAAAAAAAAAAACTCTAAAAAGTAAAACAATGGATCACAGCTAACTAAGAACACTCTCGACCAAACCACCTTTCAAAAAAAAATCAAAACATCTAAAAAATAAAAAAAATCATTTCATCAATCAGAAGAAAGCTGATGATCTTCAAACGGCTGAACAGATTTTCTTGAATCATAGCTAAGAATACTTTCCATCAATCCACTTTTCAAATAAAAAAAAAATAAATCAAAATGGGTTACTCCGTTTGGAATCTACGATGCCACAGACAGATACACAGATATACACGTTAATCTTATAACACCCTTATTTTCTCGTCGGGGGTTAATGATACTGTTTGAAGCCGAGCCAGAGCTGTCCTCTTAAAATTATGTGGCAACAATGAGTACATTTTGCGACTGAACCTACAAAAATATCTTCCAACCTACACAGTGGAAATTGAATCAAATGAAATAATTTTAATAACATTTTTTTTAATATCGATAATACATTATCAATTTTATTTAATTAATTTTTAATGCATTTTGGTTTCGTATTGAAATACTTTATAAAGAAAAGTTAAGTAAAATTAAATTATCTTTAAACAATATGTCTTCACATTTTCTTATCAAATTAATTGGCATTCAGATATTGAAAAAATTTAAACAAACCTTAAATTCCACCTTAAAAATTTGTTGCCGCCAAATTACGCCATGTATTAATAAATTCCAAAGAACATATTAATCGATATACGCGGACGCGGACAAACAGACACATGAACACACGGCACTGACACACAGGCACGCACCACGCACGCACCCGCGCATTTACGTGCACATACACGCACGCATATCATGGCCGATCTTGGCGAAACTTTGTCAAATGTTGAGGTAATGAGTCGATTTAGCGTTAGTGAAAAAAAAGTCGATTACATAACCTTCTATACCTACATATCTATGTACCATAAAGGTTTTTAATATAGCGGTTTCAAAATAGAATTGTTATACTAAAAAGTTTAACATCTAGCAAACGATTTCACTGAAACCTAAACTATGATAACCGAAAGGGAAATTACTCGTTCAATTGTGGGATAAACTTCTATAGAATATTTCATGAATATTTTAAGTAGTTGTAACAACCCATTTTAAGTTGTATTAGGATATATCGTGGTTTGGGTCCTTCGTTCGTTTGGTTGTAAATGTGGGAAAAAAGTTTTTAATTGTTGAATTATAGGTATGTGACGGGCAGCTTAGTTTGCATTTTGGTGTGACTTGGGTGCATATCTTTTTAGGGGTTCATGCTTTTATATCGTTGACTTAATTCTTTGCGCAAATATTTTCGCGCAACGCGTCATCATCGTCTGATTTCAAAGCATCCATTTTTTTTTTACTTCCTGACGGATGTTGTATTGTTAGGGGGCTTTTTTTGGGTTTCCCCCTAAGTTTTGTGAAGGTACCATTGAATTGATGGTGAGATGTGTTTTGGCGCATTGTACAGAAAATTAAAACATTTGCTCTTTGCGGGCACTTTTTTTTATTTTTACTTTGATTTACACTTTTATTACAATTACTTTTCTACTTTAATTACAATTGATTTTACGATTGCAAGTTTTGCATTCAAAAATTCAAGAAAATGCAATAAATGGATTATTCAATTTCAAGAAGATAAATTTATTAGAAGGAAAATTCCATTTATGGGTGTGGTTTACCACGTAAAGTGTTATTTCGAGATATTGCGCAATATTGATGCCAAGATGACATCACCTTGGATTGCATTTCCGCATTTATTTTTGTAATACCAGGGGTTCTCAAGAAGTATTATATTTAGCGACAGGTATTTATATCAATAATTTAGTAATTTAAGGTTATTACAAATAGTTTTTAAGATATATTTTATATAATTCTAACTTTAAATATTTAATAAACATAGTTTGTATATATTTTATTTTTTACATTTTGATAAAATTTTTAGTGCAGACCTCGGCTTAGTTATTCTGAGCATAATTAAAAAATAACTTGGCGTCCGAGATCATTGTTATTAGTGTTACATTGCATTTTTATTATTTATGTTCAGTGGATGTAATCAAGCAGAAATTGAGGTAATTAAGCAAATCAAAAGATTGAACCACCCTACGTTAATCTGCCAACTGAATCAAAGGCATTATTTGTGGTGAATGGTTTGTATCTCCAGTTAGTTTAACGATTTGTTTCGGAGAACATTTTTACACTTATCTTATTATTAAAACACTTTTTATATTTTATACTTTATACGAACACCATTTACACTAATTTACGCCACTTATTTATATAGTGCCTTGCAGTATGTGTAATCTTATGCAATATGTTCAAAATTTTATATAATACGTGTAATTCTTGCAATA
This sequence comes from Vesta saturnalis, assembly GCA_036346205.1. Lineage (NCBI taxonomy): Eukaryota > Metazoa > Arthropoda > Insecta > Coleoptera > Lampyridae > Vesta > Vesta saturnalis. The sequence continues at coordinate 1,726,788 of JARFJB010000001.1, forward strand.
TTGGTTTATTCCGCGATATGGTGCAATAATTTTTTTTGGGTCGGTTTGGTTACAAATAAAACCTATCTCGATTTAGCGTGCACAAAACAAATTCAGACTGCGTGCAGTGCATTATGATATATTTGCGAAGTGCATTTCATTTCTACTTGCATGAGAATCAGTCTTAGTTACATGCTAAAATGGCAGTAGAATTTGGTAACGGATTAAAAGTTCAATGGATAGGTTGCAGGTTTCGTATGGTGTGAGCAAGTGGGCACAATCTAGTAGTCAAAGTCGGTAGGAAGTGTGAACGCTATCTTAGTTTTAAATCGAGTATAGTGTACTATTAAATCAATATGCAACTTAAAAGTAAGAAAACAAATTGCTTACCTTTAATGAAAATCTCCCAAATCAGATCGGCCAAGTACGCCCCTGGAGCTGAACTAAAATATTGCTTAAAAAACACAAGTCTCTAAGTTGTGCGGAAGGCACTAAAAAACATGACTGCTACCTATCTAGTCAACTATTTCAGATCAAATTGGCACACTTCGCCTGTTGTTTTTTTCAACTCACTGAAGGACGTACATTATATACTAGCTCAAAAAAAGACAATAACATTTAGAAAACGTTGCTGTCAAGTGTATATATGAAGGATTCTGTTTCCAAGAGTGTTCATATAGCTAATATCAGTTATGTGACTCTTGAACAATAATGGACAGATAGACAGGAGTCTTTGACGAGCTCTTGAACAGAACACAATTGTTTTTGTGAGAGAGTTTTTCTTAGATATTTCGATACGCCTTTGGCGAGATCATTTAAAAAGAACACAACACGAGCAACGAGTACTAATATTTTATTTTAGCTACTCAACAACCTTCGCACGGGAAGTGTGTGGTTTAAACCGCACAGATCCGGTCTAGGAGAAGAGCCAGCCGAGATGTCGTCGGACGAAGACAGCGAGTACGAAGAAGAGGTTAGGAACCCAGACAGATCCGTAGAAATGTTCTACCTGGAAGAATGGCAAAAGTCACGACAAGACGTCTTCGTCAAAGACAAGTTGATAGAAGAACATCTCATTAAATTCCAGGACCAAGAGAGAGAAATCGGAGAGCTGGAGGCAACTATAGAAACCCTCAAGGCTCAACACGAAGAAGTCGTAGCAAGACTCGACGGGATTACAAATAAAACCGCAAAATCAACAAATAAAACCTTAACCAAGGCAGCCGAAGCTCGCGCAGAAGACAAACGCGACAATGAGAAGCCCCCGCGTCCTAATAAGAAGAAGCAAAACGGGAAGAAGAGAGGAACGAAACATCAAAGAAAAGGACAGGAACAACCGAAAAACTCCACGATAAGAGGAGGCTACAAGGGCATCCGACGACGGAATCAGAGTGATTCTAAGCACCCCTGAAGAATACTGCACGGAGGGCAGTTCAACGTTTACCTTCTAGAAGAGGCAAAACCACTAAAGGTAGTCATCAAGGGCATCTCGCAAGACGACGAGATGCTAGAAACACTTAGGAATGGTCCCAAATCTATGCGGTTTGACGTTCAGAAGGTTAGCCGGACGCGAATACCGGAAAACTGCCATGGCACTGGTCAACCTCGAGAGAAGCGAAAGGGCCAAGGAGATCTTCAGCATCACGACTATCGGATACTTTAGGGTGCGAGTGGAGTCGCCCCACAAGAAAAACGGGATAGGACAATGCTATAAATGCTAACGATTCGGGCATACAACAAGCGGATGCCACGCCCAACCCAGATGTGTGAAGCGTGAGGGGGCGCATCACACCAGGGAATGTACGAAGACCCGAGAGACGGGAGATCAAAAGTGCTACAAGTGCACCGAGTTGCACACAGCGAAATGCGGAGGATGCGCCACCCATCGGCGAAATATCAAAGAAGGGAACGCCCCCAGACCAACACAAGAAAGAAAACCGGCAAGAATGGTCGAGGCAGGGATAAGTTACGCTCAGATGGCAGCGGGCAACAAGAAACAAGCACCTGAGGAATCAGAAGACGAAGACTTCGCGCTCATCATGAAGATCGTGAAGTCACTCAGAGCAACGAAACAAGTTAAAGAATAAACTCCTAGAAGAGGAAACAAAAATCGTCGCATCATTCAAGCGGCCGACCCAACCACGAACAGGGGACAACGACACCGAGCTGACCTGGAGCATAAACACCGAAGTTCATCTCAGGGAACATACACAAAGGTATACGTATATTTAATGTATTTGTTTCAGGCACATAGAATCTACAGATACCACCATGAAAAACCAATAAGACGAAGATAATACCGAAAACAAATAACGAAGACCGATTGAACAATAATCAGTTTTAATGAGGAGAACGAAGCAAATGCTACAAATTTGAATTGTAATCACCAAACGCATACAAGGGATGGCTACAAAGAACTCAAGCATAATTATAAAACCCGTTGATAACGGCAATTGAGTTATTTTGTATGAATGAGATCTTTTTTGATTTTTTTTATTATACATACACTACGTGGGCAGCGCATTGCATTGAAGATACATGGTCCAAAAAAATAGCTAAAACGAAGTATGTAGCATATAATTATGAGGAAGGCTATTTACAGTTTTAGTAAACACACTAACGCCACTATTTTTACTTTTCGCAACTTGATTTAGTTTATCTAATTTCTTTTCACTGAATAATAAGAGCTATCGTTTCTGCACAATTTGGACTAGGTGAAGTACTTTTCTAAAACATGATTTATATGCTATCTACGTAGTTTACATAACCAAAGCATTTTTAGATAATCTCCACTCAACCACTTCCAATGTTGATAAAATTTGGCACTGGGCACTTATATTTACGAAACTAAACCCTCAAAGGTTTGTTATACCTAAGGCCTACCCACATGATGGCATAAGAAAATAAGTGTACATTGTATAAAATAAGTAAGTAACTTTAAAGGTCTCTATTATATTATAAGAAACACCAACCGAAAACTTGATATACTCAAACAAGCTGTAAGGTTATTTTGACGCATTGTATATATGCAGTGCTTTATAACGTATATAACGTATTTTAAATGTAAATGAAGTGAGTTTACACGAAAAAATTTTTTTTGTGTATGTAGAATGTAAGTTGGTGTAAATGATACGCCGGTGGAGTTTAATGGAACATTGCGTGTCATATGAAAGGATATTTGAATGTCAAAATAATATGTGAGTAAATTTTTACTGAGACGGCACTGGTAAAAAACCAATAGTTTGCCACTGTTCTTTTGCTGCTGTGTATTAAAGAATTCGGATAAAAGAAATGGTTGTAGACGTATGAATGAGTAAGGTTATGATATATTGATATTGTAGTAATGTGCAGTAAAGAATATGTATGCATATTTTGTTTGTTGAAATTTTGTAATATTGCGCAATAATGGAAAATTGAATTCGTGTTCTAGGATGAAATTACTAGAATTCGTGTTCTAGGATGAAATTACTAGAATGTGCTAGAGTCGCTTAAATTATACGGAAAGAGGATTCGCCCACATGCGAAATGTTCATCAATAGTTGAGTTATGATCAAGATAATGTACAGAGTGAATACTATTACAATTAATGTTTTTTTTCGGAGATGGCTACGTTTTTTTACTTTGAATAGCGGTGGTTCCGTTTCAGAATTCCACTCGGCAGAGAAACTCACGAAATACGCGTTCGTGGTAGATGAATTTTGATGTTAGTGCGAAGAAATGGGTAATATGGCGGGCAGAAGGTATATAAGGGAGTGGCAGTGAGAGAGTCGTTCGATTAGAACTTAAGTAAGGGAGGGCGGGCACGCGTTTTTCGAGGGGCCTTAGAATGGTCAGTGTTGGTTTTGTTCGTCATTCAGTCCTGCAGTACGTAGATAAATGACTGCAATCACTTTTCTTATGGGTAAATCGTATATAAATATTACAAATAAAACAGTTTAATTGTGAGTTGAAGAAAAGAATAGTGATTTTTTTCTCAAGGATTTTAAATAGTGAAAAAGCAGATTTAAAAATAACACAGCAGAATATTCCGTTGTGTTCAGTAGGTGCGTGGTTTAATTATAAAATGAAAGCCTGAGGTAACCCTTTGAGTAACCGAATTACAAGTTTGTTAATTTAGTTAAAAGTAGTATTCATCAATCGTTAGTAATATTAAATCGATTGTACAAAGCAAATAAGAATTCTATTATACAAGTGGAAGTAAACATTCTTTATTGTAACAAACGTTTATATGAAGAGCAAATAATAAATCGGATTGTCCAGGTGCATATGTGAATTACGCGCGAGTGAACGACAACTGCGCTAGCGAGTGTACAGCGTAATGAGTTAGCGATTACGACTATCTTCTGTGTTTTGTAAAAGCGTGGGTGCAAATTTAAAAAGGATTACTGTAGCAGACTTCACTATAGTCGAATAGAGGGCTAATTAACGTAAATTATAAGACATAGTTTTAGGTTTTGTTTAAATGATACAAGTACGATTACCTTTTAAGTTCATTCTTGCTTGTCAAGTTAATAATTTCTCATTATAAGTGAAACGATAATCGAACCTGTTTTGATGTGTTTAGTATATAACATTTTAGGGAAACTTTTAATCTATAAGAATTGATTCTTGTGGTGCTTTTGAAGCCACGAGTTTGTACATATTTACAATTGCAAATTGATCAATACATCCATTATTTAATTTACTTTTGTTGTTTATTTGTGTCAGCTGAGATAAAATTTTAGCATTAACCCATGTAAATTTACCTAACGGGTTACATCTATTAATACTTGAAGTAACCTTTGAATATTTTTGAGCTTAATGATCGATTTGAAATTGCATAATGAGCCAGGTCGATTACAAAATTTAAGTATTTTGAATTATTTGACAGTCAGTCAAATACAGAACACGATTAACAGAATATCTTTATTAAGTATAAATTACAGATTTGAAGTATTAAATTTAAACCTATTGATGAATGTTTAAATACGATTTCTAAAGAGAAAGTATTCAGAAAAGATATAGATATTATTTATGATGAAAGCACTGACCGTTATATTTTGAATTTTTCGGAAACGAATGTTTTGTTGATATAAAAACTATTAAGCCGATTTTCTTTTAGTTTGATTCTTTTCTAAATTGGGTAACGCTTATTTGATTCACAGTTTTATAACAGTTAGGAATATAAATTTATAAGTATACGAGGGCTACTTAGAAAGTATTCAAATTAACGTTTTATGACTTGGAATTTTCGTATGTACGGGGTGTGTTCAATAAGATTACGACGACCCGTGTATTTCAAAATTTTCTTAAGCTTTTGGAAAAATTTCTTTCCAAATGTGATTAACTTTGAGTTGCGAATGATTTTAGGCTGCAATCCTGTCTTCCACAGTCAGATAGGATTAATCCCGCCTAAGACTATTTATTTTAGAAAAGTTTAAGGTTGTGGTGGCGCCTAGAGACAATTTTTCCTGGACTGAGCATTGTCAGTTGGAGATTTATGGTAAGTGTAAGGTGTTGGAAACTACCTTTGGACCATTTTACTCCTTATATCGACCCCGCCCATTTCTACTGTAGCTGGCTTGGCAATAAATCTTTAGCGCTTTATTTCATTACATTATTTGAAAGGCACATTCCTAATAAACAAATATACATATTTGAGATTTTCCTTGCTAATTTTTTTAATCCAAAGCCTAACACCTGCTTTTAGTAGATTGTGGGATTGGCAAGCCGTGTTATTAAGGCATAAACTTTTGTTGGAGAATCTAGGTACTGATATCTACGTTCAGACTGAGAAACTTTGTGAAGATGCCCATATAGAGACTTGGGAACATAGTTTAAGTGATTTATCGTTTAGTGACGTGTTAAACCCTATATAACATGCATACATAGGTGGATGTTAGGGCATTTCGCGTTTCAAATTATTATATTTATTTTTTAATATTGTTATTGAATACACAGCATTGACAGCATCCTCTAGAAGTTAACGAAATATTTTCGAAAATTATAACTTAAAATACGCATTTATTATTTGTTTTTTGTAAATTAATGCGTCAGTGAACCATAAACTATTGAACGCATTTCGCTTATCTGTGCTAGCTCGCGCATAAACAAATGCACAAATCTTAGGACTATGTTATCACTCTAGATTCGTTAATTACAATAACACTCGTGCTTGGGAATGTCCCCGCTCGCGCCATAAAAATATGCACAAATCTTAAGACTAAGTTATTACTCTAGATTCGTTAATTACTATAACACTCATGCTTGGGAACGCGCGTTAAGACACCCATTTTCAAGCATAGAAACCTAGTTTACTGCTAAGATAAAACGCACTGTGTTTCTGAAAAAACATTATAAGACAATGACAACTTGTTTATTAATACAGAAAAACATGGTCTTGCGTCGGTTATGAAAGTAATAAATAAAATTAGATATACAACTATAAAAACAGCTGCAATGTACTAGGAATATATCTCACCATGTTTTAGTTTCAATATTTTTACAACCAATGTAGAACAAGCTGACATTTTCTAGAATCTAGACCAATTCCCCGCAGTGAGTAAATGCGCGCATACTATGATTTATAGTAAAGGTATCTGTGTTTATTAAGAAATTTGAACATCGCATACTTCTAGAGAGTAAATTGGCGCGCGCGAATTTACCTCACTTTTCGCAATACTACTTCGCATTAACTAATCCGAATTTGCGTTTTTAGAGCTGTCAAGGAAATATGTGCGAAAAAGCATCAAAAGGGCTTGAACCTTGGAGCGATTGAAAAAGATCATCATTGAGATTCCGACGGAAAAACCAAGTTGGGAGAGAATGCGGAATCCCTGAATCCACATTTAGTTAAAACTTAGTTGTCCCACAGCACCGAATTTGGGAAGAAAGACTTCACTACAACTTGACAATTAGTATTTAAGTTCACCGAAAAAAATCACATAAAGCACAGCTTTAATTCGTCAAATGCCGATATAAAAAGTATCAGAAAACCTGAAGGAATCAGTGTGAATCGTATTCAAGCTTTTAACCCAGAAAAGGTATCAAGATACTAAAATCTAGAAGTAATATTTCATCGGCAAACTTTTGGGCCAACGCGTGTCTTTAATTTGGACAAAACCGGGATTTCTACGGTTTAAAAATTGGTAAAAATTTTAGGTCCAAAAAGACAGAAACAAGTCGGATCTGCAATTTGCCCATGTTTATTTTTCCGAGACATTAGGTGCAAAATATTCCTTTTTAAAAAATGATGAGATATTGAATTTCATTATTTTGATGCAGAATATACTATCCGGTATACGTGACTTTCGCAGAGGCATTGCGAGAGTTTGTGCCGCCCGGGGCGGGGGCGGAATTCGCCACCCCCTTATTTAGTTACTTAAATCCAAAATTTTGAAACTCTAATGTATTATTATGTATTGTACAGAGTAGCTGAGGGTATAAAGAAGTCATAGTTTACCGAAAAATTAATATAATTTACAAAAAAAATGTTTTTTAGCTAAAAATTTATTACCCTACTTTTTCTAAGCACAGTCTTTAATTGTGTAAAGTTATTTAAATCCCCCCTCCGTAAATCCTAATTGCTTAATACCATTCAGAAAATCCAACATCTGGAAACGCTGCCCCCGGTTCCGTTAAGACATTTATTATTTTATTGTGAAATTTTGCCGCCCCTCAAAAAGTGTCACCCGCGGTGCCCCACCGCCCCCCACGCTACGCCCAGGATTTGGAGCAGCTGTATAAACTTCAGTTTTGCTTTCAGTACAATTAAGACGATATTTTTTAATTACATGTTTCTTGTTTGATTTGAAACAGAAATGCAATTAAAGATATCGAAATGTTTATGTATTATGCGAATTTACCATAATAAATTTAGCAGATCATTATGTTTTATATTATTAATTATTAAGTAATAAATTAACTGATTTATAGCCTTTAATAAATTAAGTACGTAGAATAAATTCTGATAATTTGTATGAGGCACTTAATAGGTTATATCCTTACATCACACAGATGATACTTGAATGAAGTAAATGGATCTTAATTTTGTGTCAAGATACGTGACAAAAACAACATTGTGGTTCCACAGTTACTTGCGTAAAAGCAGACGTTTCTGTCGTGTTTAAAGTTGTCTTAAACCATTACATTAGCTCAAACTCAATATCTACAATCACAGTTACATTTTACTTTTAGAACACTTGGACTTAGTAATTCCGGATAATAACAACAACATTCATTGTTGAATTTAAATTCTTTGCTTTCACTTACATAATCGTATTTTACATCAACTTGTACTGGTGCCTGTGGGTTTGTATCATTAAATAAACGGAGAATGCAACATGAATTTAATTTCATAAAGATAGTTTCTTGTGCTCAACAAACTTTAATTTAGCTGAGAAATTAAATTTTAATCTTAAGGAAATATAAATACGTTCAAGTTATTCTGCATATGTTATTTTATGGAATTAAAATGTTATTTTTTAAATAGATAAAGAAAAAGATTATCTCGAGTGGGATTTGAACCTACGACATGTACTTTGCTAGAGTGCCGCTCTGCCAACTGAGCTTTATGCACGTAGAAAAGGTATAAATTCTATATATAGCAACGTCACAGCCACTTATAAAAAAAACATTTTAATAACATAATTTACATGTGAACCTGTTTTTTTAAAATTATTTTACGTTAGACCAATTATAGTCAGCCGATACGTGAAACTTTTCCACCCTGACAAATTTATCCTCTTGGTGGCTTTGAAATTTATTTTTTAAACTGTATGTTGGCAACACAACTGACATACTTTTTGTGGAATGGCAGTTATAGTGCGTTATTCGTTGACCTATTTCGGCAGAATGGTATGTTAACCTGGATAGGTATTTATTTGATTATATTTTCATTATTTACTAATTTGAAAGCCTGCTTGAGGATGAATTTTCATTGTATGGTATTGTCCATTGTACCGATCTCCACCACCAGACGCGTGTCTACTTGTCGAGATGTTACGCAAAACAAAGTTTTGCACTGACACATACGTGCAGGATTATTTACGTTAGACGACCCGGAAGATTGTGGCTAAATTTTTTGACTGATTCGAAAAATTGTTTTTGATGGATATAACGCTACATTTTAAAAATATGTCCACTATATACAGGGTGGTCCATAAACACTAAACGTATCAAAGTTGTGTTTTATTTAATGGAATGCCCTGTATAATACTTAGTTAATGGATTCTAGGGACAAAATAAAGTAACGTTTTATGAAGGTTTAAAGTTTTTGAAATATTTAGTAAAAATTTAGTGACCTTGTTAGTAGGTAATTTTGAACGTGCCTGTCAGTCGTTTTTAACTAAATTGGTCATAGAGATTACTAAACGGTGGAGGTTCTTGTTGCACTTGAGAATCTTCTCCCAACTCATACAGGTGGTTCAAAAACGTAGGCCAAGTAATTATAAGCTTCAAACAGCAATAATTTGTTCAAGTTAAATGGAATACCTTGTATTTTTTTTTCGGCAGAAGATATAACGTTTAATGGCCTATCAAGCATTATTAGGGTATCCTTTAGCTGTCGGGTGTAGTTAGAGGTGGATGATATACAATTCGTTTAACGTATCCCCAAAGCAAGAAGTTCGGCTGAGTCAAATCCGGAAAACTAATAAGCCAGTCCTGATAACCCTTTCTTCCAATCCACCTATTTTGAAAACGGTCATTTAAAAAATCGTGTACTCCACGATAGAAATGTGGATGAGCTCCGTCCATCTGCAGCCACATCGTTCCTCGCCCTTCTAAAGAAAATTTACCAAGAGGTTTGGAAAATGATTTATTAAAAAATATAAAAATATTTTTCCACTCAAGTATTCATAAAAAATTAAGGACAATTTAAATATTGACCTATTATTACACATTCAATGACCATTTGTGCTGATTATTTATTATTCGAAATTGATGTGGATTGGAATAATACTGAAAATTGTGAGAACGTGTATCGGTAAAAAAGACAATATTAGAAAAGTTTCATTTTTCTCCGGTTCGTCTAAAATCCACACACATACAATTCAATTCTATTGTTGTAATCATCTTCCGAAAGTTCTTGGTACAATTGATATTTATATAGATGATAATTATGCTTTTTAATAATCCTTGAAACACTTGCTAGGATAATGTTGATATGCCGTGAAGAAACCTTTGAACTAAGCTCTTAATGCCAGAAAATTTTGTAGACATTCTCCATGAATCAAAATCATGTTTCTCTTTTGAATAGTGTATCGTTTTAACAAAAAAATCACAAAAACGACAAACTACCACTACTAGTTTAACTATTATTTACAAAACTGTAATTTAAATTATAAATTACTGATTACGACTACAATGATGCCTAATTTTGACTTGTCAAATTTCCATGGATGACCGAATTTTCACTTTTATTTTATTTTTTTTTTTTGTTATTTACCCTAGTACCTATTAGTTAATTTACATTACTTGTGCTTTTATTGATAATCTATTGTTGACCCATATTTACAAAATGTGAAATTTCCATGGATGACCGAATAAATGCGAATTTTTATTAAAATCAGTTTGCTTTATGAAAATGTTTTTTTTTAATAATTGTGGACTTGAACAGGCCTACAGTATTAAAGCACTCATGAACACTTATGAGGATGGATAGCGGGATATTTAATTATCTATGTATGGCTACCTTAAATTTTTTCATTTTATAAGTGAGAGGAAAACAGGAACTATGGAGATAATTCCAGAGTTTAGAAGCCGTGTAGAAGAATATGGATTGCGCCCACTTAAGTGGAGATTTGTACTGCACTCATGATGTATATGAGCAATCCGAGCATTTCCTAGCAAAGGTGGCCCGAGATGGTATTAAAGAATGTAATTCAGCAATAGCCAATGTAGTACCGATAATACAACGAAAAAACTGAAACGATTCTTCTTTTCTCAAGGGACTGTATGTCAGAAGTTAAGGACGGGTCATTTATAAGCCTAATACTATCAACGATATCGAGAGGTGAGAATTATATTGTATATATTCTAGGTAAGGTCGAATTTGGGCCTTATACAGCAGAAAGGGTTGTCGGGAGGCAAAGTACTGCTTGGATCTGGACAAAAAATCTATTTTACGAGCAGCTGTTTTGGTAGATGACAGAAGATGGTCAACTCATGATAGATTTGAACATACAGTCATTCCCAACATAGTGATATAGTCTGAAAACTTAAGATCTGAGCCATTTGCACTCACAACAGGAAATTATCAATATTTTTTGGCGGACACAAGGCAACACTGAATTTTATTAGCATTAAATTTAACTAGCTTATTGCTTCCCCATTCGAGAATATGTCGAATGTATTTGTTTATTGGAACTGCCATTTCAGCTTTAATGTCTTGATTTGAGATACAACGTGGATTACCCTTTTGAGTAGACTGAGATGAACCACAATGAAGAGTGCTGCAGTCAGCAAAGCAATAGACTGGGTTAGTTGTTGAAGAAATAAAATCATTTATGTATAACAGAAAAAGTGTAGGAGCTATAACTGATCCCTGCGGCACGCCCGCATTGATGTTAATTTCTTTTGAAAAGAAGCCATCAACCACGGCACATATTCGTCTTTTATCAAGGAAACTAGAAACCTAGTTGATGAGCATATCGTTTAACCCAATCGAGGTGAGTTTAGCAAATACACACTTATGCCAAACTAGGTCAAATGCCTTTGAGATATCTAAAGCGACTGTTTCACTGGATTGTTTTAGTGTATTGTTTTAAATTGGCGTTACATATGAAAGATCACTTGCTGAACGACTCAGCTTAAACCCATATTGGTGGTCACTAAGGAGTGTCAGTTTGAAGGAAAGGTGGCTTTTTTCGTAATTTTAGACACAATTTAAGTGATGGCAATTGGTCGGTAGTTCGAGAGATCAGTCTTATCGTCTTTTTTTGGATTTCGTTTGCTACATGGAGTAGATCCCGTTAGGTTTCCATAATTAGTTACAGGTTGATCTGACTTTGTAGTACATGTATGTTGTTAATGTAGTGGTTGTCTTCAATATTTTTAGTTTTATTTTCCATACAGGTGTTTTGTTTTGGGGTTTAGGTGGAAGAGCAGAAGTGAGGAATTTACTCCTCTCAACTGAACCCATAAAGGTTAAATGTATAATTGTAAACATTTCAATGAATAAAGGCATTCTTTTTTATTATTATTATTATTATTATTATTATTATTATTATTATTATTTAACTTCCGTTATAAAGGAAATGCCTCACAAGACATACAGATCGAACAGAGCTTAGATAGGACCGGTTCTTGTTTGGGGGAACATTTCTTTTCCTTTAAAACAGTAGCTGGGATACCGTCTGATCCAAAGACATTTTTTTTACTTTATTTAACAAGCTTCATACCTGTATTAAACAATTTTAACCCGTTAACACCATGTATCTCGAAAATGAAGCGAAAACATATGTATGTATGTGGGTGTTGATGTTGGTGTGGGTATCGCTGTGGGTTTGGGCGTGAATGAGGGTGTGGATATGGGTATGGATGTGCGTGTGAGGGTGCGTGTGCGTGTGCGTGTGCGTGTGCGTGTGCGTGTGCGTGTGCGTGTGCGTGTGCGTGTGCGTGTGCGCGTGCGCGTGCGTGTGCGTGTGCGTGTGCGTGTGCGTGTGCGTGTGCGTGTGCGTGTGCGTGTGCGTGTGCGTGTGCGTGTGCGTGTGCGTGTGCGTGTGCGTGTGCGTGTGAGGGTGCGTGTGCGTGCGTGTCCGCGTGCGCGTGCGCTCTGATGGTTCAAGATAGATTTTTATTATTTAGTTTATTGATTAATAAACCCGTTAGTTGATTATACACACCTAAAGTTAGCACATCCCATGTAGCACAATTGTTTGAAACCTATATCATAATTTGGTGTTAATTTGGTGCTAATTTGTCACCACAAAAAAAATTTGGTGCGCCTATCATAAATAAAAAATTAAGGGCTGTGTATACTTAACATAAAGTTAGCACATCTAACGTACTTAGTACTTAGATAACGATTGTATCGAAATCATTTGGTGGTACTTTGCTACCCTAAACTGAAATTTATGCTCGTTTTTTTTTGTAATGTTTTTGGGCTTACAATATGAAAACCAGAAAAACCCTATAAAGAATCATGTTATAAGGCTGATAGATATATTACAATTTGGTGACATGTTATAATGTGGTGCTACATTGTTGTACTGAAAAATTTTTGGACTAAAACTTCAAGGAAATCACGAAATTAGCCAAATAATTTTATTTAAAAAAGAAACTAGCAACAAATTTTGTTAAGGAGTTACAAAAATCACTAAATTAACACCAAATTATGACTTATCAATCATCCTGATTAGTATCAAGATGGTTATGTTTTCGTGATTTCCATAACGTTGTAGCCCAAACATTTTATAAAAAATACGAGCAACAAATTTTATTTCAAGGTAACAAAGTAGCACCCAAATAGCACCAAATTAAAATATATCAATGGTCTTAATACCACATTTTGTTAGTTTTTCGGAATTTCCATGATGTTTTAAGCCCAAACACTTTATGAAAGATACGAGCTACTAATTCTGTTAGTTAACACCAAATATGCACTAAATTGTAATATATCACTTACCCTGATGCCATGGTTTGTTAAAAGATTTTCGTGATTTCCATAGCGTTTTATTCCAAACATTTTATAAAAAATGCGAGCATCAAATATCATTTTGGAGTTAATAATTAATACCAAATTTGCACCAAACTATAGAATATTATTCATCCTGATACCATGCTTTGTAATAACCCTGTTGACGTTTTAGCCCAAAAATTTTATGAAAAATAACACCAAAGAACAGTAAGTTATAATATATCAATCATTCTGAAGCATGGTTTGTTAAGGTTTTCATGATTTTCATAACGTTTTAGCACAAGTATACGAGCAACAAATTTCATTTTAATGAAGCGAAACAGTACCAAATTATATCAAATCATCATGCTTTGTTATAAGGTTTTCGTGACTTTCACAACTTGTTTAAATTTGTTCTTTGTCATCAGCCAGTCAGTTTAATAATATTTATTAAAATGTAAACTTTCCATTGTTACACATATTTAAAATATTTCGTATTTTTCTTGACTTCAATGGTGTATTTTGTATTAATGTTTTACACAAATCTAAACGTTTCGCTAACACTTACAGTTGTCTTCCTCAGTAGTAATAAAATCTTTCAGAGTTGTTCAAGATGTTGAAACAGATTTGAAAAAGTAAAAACACAAACATAATCCTGCTGTTAATATAGGAGTTTGATAAATGTATAAAGCCAACTATGGAATACAATTTTAGTAAACAATAAGTAGATCCTTTCATCAGCGCCGTGCTTCATTTGATCTTAAACGTAATGAAAAAATAATATTACAATCAGATAAAGCTAATGCAACTGTTATAATAAATATGAACAACTATAACATTAAAGTAGAATAACTGTTAGAACTACAGACTTATCGTAAACTACCAAAAGATCGTACGAAAAAGTTTCCTTTGAAAATTAAAGAACTTATTAAATTATCACCTATTCCTCAAGAAATAAAAGATAAATTAACTCTGAAGCTCTATCACCAAAACTTTGTGGTCTACCAAAAATCCATAAACCAAATGTTCCTTTAAGGCCTATTGCTAGTGCAATTGGTTCTCTTACATTCGATTTTGCAAAACGTCTTACGTTTCTATTACGACCTGGTATAGATAAAAGATCTCATTATATTAAAAGTTCGACCGACTTCATTGAAAAAACACATAAATTCAAAATTGAAGAGGGTGACATAATGGTCAGCATTGATGTTTTACACTTTACAAAAGTCCCTCCAAAAGAAACTAATGAATATATTGATCATATTTTTCCAAAGGATATACCGAGCTAGTAGCGTAGTGGTGACACGACCTGCTTAGCATTCGGGAGGTAATGGGTTCGATTCCCGTTACCGTGAACCTTGTATGAGGTTTTTTCATGGGGTTTTCCTCATACACATGTAGCGGCATGGTCACTGCGTATATGCATACCATGTGCGGCTACTTAGGCGAATGCTGGAGTACTATTTTCCTCCTCAGAACACTAACTCCATTCCTTCCGATCGTATCCTGACCACACCCATCCTTAATCCCACCATGCATATATACGTAATGTATGTATGAATGCTGAAGAAGCTCGGAAAGCTCGAGCAGTCCGCCCTCCCCCTTGGGGAAGGAATGAAATACGTGGCTTTTTCCATTTTTCCAAAGGATATAACAGTTATATTACAGCACTTACTACGACTTATTTTCGGTGGAATAGTAAATGGTATGAACAGCTTGATAGTATAACGATGGGTAACTCTCTTAGTCCACAGCTAATTTTTGTATGGAAATTTTTGAAATACCAGTGTTACAAAATGCACCTAAAAACCCTTTAGTCTTGTATAGATATGTAGATGACACATTTATTATTGGAAGTCATGGAGAAGAAGCACTACATGAATTTTAAATTTTTATAAATGGTATACATCCCCGCATCCATTTTACCATGGAAAAGGAAACTAATGGAAGTTTACCATTTCTTGACATACTAATATTTAAAACCAATAATAATTCACTGTTTTTTAAGATTTACAAAAAGCCAACACACTAATAGATGCCTTCATAAATTATCAAACCACTATCCACGTATACAAATGTTGTAATTAAATCTTTAGTAGATCCAACAAAACGAATTTATGATCCTAAATTTAATGAATATAAATATTTAACAAAATCCTTACAAGCGAATAGATATTCACTTACTGACATTTACAATGTTATTACATGTGTTAGACATAATCATAAAGAAAACCAGTGCTTAATCTTGGTACTACTTTTTTCCTTTTGTAACTAATGTGACAGATCGAATTGAAAAAATCCTAATTAAGCATGGCACTAGGATTTTTAAACCTACAAGAAAAAGTAAGGAACATTTAAGTCACCTAAAGATGTTTCAAACCTATTATCATCTTCCGGAGTGCTTGTTCAAGTGGAAAAGTATACATTGGAACCACAAAACGTAGCTGTGATACAAGACGTAAAGAACATATGATATTTTGTAGGTTAGGTCAACCAGAGAAATCTGCGGTAGCTAAGCATGCTTTAAATAATTTAAGCCATGACATTCAATTTGATAATATAGAAATATTGTCAAGACAAACCCATCATTACGTTCGTTTACAAAGTGAAGCCATTGAGATATTTAAACAACCTAATAACTTCAATGGGCATCTAAATAGATTTTGGCATCTTACAATTAAAAAAAAAATGGTACGCTTTCATTTTAATTTTAGCTTTATGTTTAGATTTTTTGCTGTGTTTTTTTCCCAGACTTTGGCGTTAATACTTCACCAATTGTATGTTAAATTACCATAACTCTGTAATTTAATGTATGTACTAGAAATTAAAATTAAAAGTTATATAAAACGTACTACATTGCGTTTCTGTGTAAAATAACACTTAGAATCATTAACAAAACTATTTTTTGTTAGATTTTCAAATTTCATAAATTTGTTTCAACATATTAAACAACTCTGAAAGAGTTTATTACTACTGAGGGCGATAACTGTAAGTGTTAACGAAACATTTAGATTTGTGTAAAACATTAATAAAAAAATACACCATTGAAAACTCAAAAAAAAAGTATTTGTGTGGGGATCTTGGAAACCATAAGCGTTACACATTTACTTGAATGGGGAAAGATTTGCTGCTTTAGAAGACTAATCCAGATACGCTTTTGTTGATTTAAGAAACTGTATGGCGTACTAGATATTTATAAAAAAGTAAAATTCTCCAAAATCATTTCAGCGCTTTAATTCGTTTATTTCTAAAGATAGATGAATCTTGTTTAAATACCATTTGTAGATAATTTTGTGCCGAATAACGTCACCGTACTCGTTTTTAAATTTTGCTCAGCATTTTTTAAATGGAAACAATAGTTGGCTATGACATATTTTATTAGTGCATTTTTTCTGATTGTACTGATGTAAGGGTGGTATCACTTATTTTAACAAATAAAAGCACAATAAACCTTTTTTTATTATTAGGTTTAACAAAAATCGTATCTCGCTGGGTTCATATGATCGCACATATACGAGATCTTTTATTACCCCAAATACAAAAAAGTCGAAAGGTGAAAGATAAGGAAAACGTGCAGCCCATAAACCAGGACCATTTGTGCCTATCGACGAGTTTGGAAAAATTTCGACTTACGCCTGATAGTGAGGTGGGGCACCGTCGTGTTGATACTACTATATATTTACACGAGTTTGTAAATTTAAGTGATCTAGGATATTGTTGAAATCTTCCCGAAGAAATTGCAAATATCGATTTTCAGTAAGCAAGTCGTCCCATTAAAAATAAATGGCCCAACAAGCTGCGAACCAATAACACCACACCATAAATTGAAGTCGAACTTAATCTGAGGTCGTTTTTCGTA
Organism: Vesta saturnalis; assembly: GCA_036346205.1. Lineage (NCBI taxonomy): Eukaryota > Metazoa > Arthropoda > Insecta > Coleoptera > Lampyridae > Vesta > Vesta saturnalis. Next base: position 1,744,223 of record JARFJB010000001.1, read on the forward strand.
TAAACGGTGATGATTTGCTTGGACCCATAGGTGTTCATTATGGCGATTGAACATACGACAGTTAGTAAAATAAGATCTGCATCGGAAAGTTGTTATTTTCATGGCCCATATTTATGAACCAATTACAAAAATTTAATCTTCTTTCATCATCACCAGGGTGCAAAGTTTGTCCAACTGAATATTTATAAGGATGGTATTTATGTTTTGCTAAAGTTCTCATTACTGTGCGTTGTGAGATTACAGCGTCTTGTGAAATTTGCCGTGTTGATGTAGATGTATTTTGATTAACAGCGCTAGAAGATTTATCTGCACGTTTTATCAATATTACCTCTATTTCTGGGCTTCACAAATCTCCCAAACTCTTTTAAATAGTTGTATAAATTCTTGCAGGTGTCTAAAGATGGTTGAGTGTGATAAAAATACAATAAAAAATTGCGCTCGGAGGCTCATTGACTGTTTTTGTTACAAATGATGTAACATTCGATCATATCAAGTTTCTCACACAATAACAAATGTTCTAAACCAACTCCATACTGACCGATAAGAATTACACTAACAAACTAACTGTCAAAGATGAAGATAAACAACGCTTCAGTTGCTACTTTTGTTTTCCATGGCAAGATATGATTTTTGTTAAACCTAATAGTAGAAAAACGTGTGTTGTGCTTTTTTTTTATTAAAGTATGTGATACAACCCTTACATCATTACAATCAGAAAAAATTGCACTATTAAAATATGTCATAGCCAACTATGGTTTCCATTAAAAAAAATTCAACTTTGCTACATAACTTTAAAATGCTAAGCAAAATTAAAAAACCAGTACGGTGACGTTATTCGGCACAAGATTATCTACAAATTGTATTTAAATAATTTTTATCTATCTTTAGAAATAAACGAATTAAAGCGCTGAAACGATTTTGGAGAATTTTACTTTTTTACAAATATCTAGTACGCCATACATTTTTTAAATCAACAAAAGTGTATTTGGATTAGTCTTCTAAAGAAGCAAATCTTTGCCCATTTAAGCAAATGTGGTTATTATTATTATTATATGGTTCCCGAGATCCCCACACAAATAATGAAAAAAAACTCATTCTGTGTATTATTCTGTGTTTATGCTACATAATATGGAATTACTACAATCAGGCATTCACCACAATACCAGTGATAAAATTCTTTTTGTTTTTACCTCCCTGTAGATAAAATTTACTTCTTAAGTATACCCCAAGCAATGGGAAACAGTTGTAGTTTGTTTATTTCGAATAAGACTAAAATTATTTAAAAGAATGCCTTCTGCTCAATAGAATGATTGCTAAATAATATAGTGGAGACTATCTTTTTTGATGAACGTAAGCAATTTTATGTTGTATTTAGAAAACGTAAAATATATCATTTTTATTATTATGGAATCATTCTCTCAAAATATTTAAATGTGCACCAGCTAACATTCTGCCAATTACCTTAAAAACTGAATCTTTGAGGTATTCATGTCCTTGCCAAACTTCGTTTATTACAGATATATTTTCGTCAGAATCTTGTGTTTTTTATATTTAACGCACATAAATATGTTTAAGGTAAACATCTTTACTTGAAGTTTTGAGAGACAATGGTGTCATCCACTTGTTTTTATAAGATAATAATAATCACATTTAAATAATAAACGCTCAGTTTCGTAGTTCGAAATAAACGTAAATTGAAGCAATGGAAACATTCATGTGTGGACTGATCTTTTTATTTTAACAAAGATTCGAAGATAACGGATCTTAATTGATGTGCCTAGAGAAATATTTGCACTGATAATTATGTTTTATTATTTGAATTTGCACTGTATTTCAAATTATTCTATTCCAGTCCTTGACAAAGTAGGATCTCTTGTTATAAAGTGTGTGCGCAATCATATTATTACTACATAATGGATGACCAACGAAATGACGTTAATTATTTGCCTGTTCCGGTGCACGAACATTTATCAACAGAAGCTCGACTGGAAAAAATGACAAAATCTTATGATGTTAAAATTGATTTGTTTAATAATGGAGAAAATGGAAAAAGATATTTTTTGTATATGGCAGTTTGCGCAGGTCAGTGCAATAAATTCTATTCAATATAAATTGTCGGTGTTAACTGAAAATTGAATAATTGTATATTAAAGAATTTTTAGATTTAATTGTAAGCAATGTAATGCAAAATATATTTTTTTAATTGTATTTGTGTAACATACAGTAGGCGTGACGTTATAAATTATTAAAAATATATACTTTTTAGTCACTTCTCGCCCACGTAATTAGCATCTTTATAAACAACTGTGGAATTTTCTGCAATCTCACGTCTTCATTTAACCATCACTTAAATCGTATGTTTTTATTACAGCCAACCTGACAGCAGTTGCTTGTGGTGTAGCAGTGGGATGGACATCACCTGCAATTCCAAAACTTAATGGTGAAATAGAACCGGACAATAATCCTTTACCAAAACCTATCACACCACAACAAGCATCATGGATAGGTTCACTTTTACCTCTGGGTGCTGTGTTTGGACCATTTGTTGCAGGTCTATTCATTGATAGAATTGGACGGAAAAAATCACTACTGATATCAGTCATACCATTTATTGTAGCTTTTTATATGGCGATTTTTATTAGCGACCTCAACATATTTTATTTGATGCGTTTCTTATGTGGTTTAGCATGTGGTGCTATATTTACAATTTTGCCTATTTACGTAGCAGAAATATCCGAAAATTCTATCAGAGGCGCACTTGGATCATTATTTGTACTTTTCATTACTATTGGTGTTTTACTATCATACAGTGTTGGCCCTTACATATCTTTAACTATGTTTAACATTGTGTGCTCCATACCACCTTCTCTATTTTTTCCAATTTTTTTAATATTTATTCCAGATAGTCCTCATTATTTAATTGCAAAAGGAGAAAAAACCAAAGCGGAAAACGCATTAATGAAGTTTAGACAAAGAACCAGACAGAGTGTACAAAAGGAATTACTGGAAATCAAGGAATCTGTGGAATCATCAATGAGCAATAAGGGTAGTTTTCTAGACCTGTTTAAATTAAAAGGCTTAGTTCGCGCATTATTGCTGTCACTCGCCTTAATGACTTTCCAACAACTATCTGGAATAAACATTATTCTGTTTTATACACAAAATATTTTTGCTCAGACTGGTACATCAATCCCCGATGAAATATCGGCAATAATTGTGGGCGTTGTTCAGGTATTATCCACTGTTTTAACTCCTCTCTTCGTAGATAGAACAGGAAAAAGAGCGTTTCTAATGTTCTCCGCTATTGGTATGGCAGTATTTCATGGCACTTTAGGGTGTTACTTTTATTTCCAAAATTATAAACTTACGAATGAATACTTTTTTTGGCTTCCAATTGCAAGTGTTGTTTGTTATAATATTACATACAGTGTTGGATTTGGTCCTTTACCATGGGCGATATTAGGCGAAATTTTTCCTCCTAACATGAAATCTGCTGCTTCAACTATTATAGCATCATTTTGCTGGCTTTTAGCCTTTATTATAACAAACGTTTTTGGAACTGTAACTGATTTAATAGGAATCTCTGGTGCTTTTTGGATGTTTTCTTTCAGTTGTGTTTTAGCATTTATATTTGTTTACTTCCAATTACCCGAAACGTCAGGTAAATCTTTACAAGAAATACAAAATATGTTAAACAGTAGTTAATATTTAAGTTTAATTTGTTATTATCTTAAGCTATGTTAGATATAGAACATTATTCGTGTAAATCTGTAGGTATTTAATTGAAATTATTTTGTCTGTCATGCCGTATATTATGGCTTATACAAATTGTGAAATCAACAAATATTAATTGATGGGTCATAATTTACTATTTTAGAACTAATATAACAATACATTGACTCATTATTAAGAATTGTTTTGACAAAGTCGTGAATTTATTAAAATATTTACTAATAAACTAAAATATATTTACCATTCATAATTAATTTTGTTGTTGTTTAGTAATGAAAATAAAAATACAATTTGCTCTCTCGTGCATAAACGTTGTTTTAACTATTCCACATTTAAAAATATTTAGTATTTTATAATCAAACTAAACATTTAAAAAAAAAGGAATGGGTAAATAGTATATTATATTATTAATTTTAAAAGTATTATTTTTTGTGACAAAGCTGTTCATTTAATCGTCGAACTAAGCGAGCCTAAACAGATAAACCACAAAAAGTTACTTTTACTCCACCGCCTTAACCAACAAACAAACCCGAGCATTGTCCGCCCCCGCCGCCTGAATAATATTTTTCATGAAAAAATGTCCCGTAAACTGGGGTTAGCTTGTCTAAAGGGGTAATTTTGCTAAGCGATGCATCGACCACAAAATAAATATTTTTGCGAAGTGACAACGTTGCAAACTCGGTAAACGGTTTCTGTTGCTGATTAGTAGTTGTTGCATGGCTTGCGCGCGTTTGGGGCTGTAAAATAAATTATTTTAAAATTTTATTAAGTGTTATTTGTTTTGCGAAAATTGTTTAATGCAAGGCACCCTGCTATACTAAGGCATGTATCATCAGTAATGTTTAGAATGACATGCTTGAATTTACATATGTTCTTTGTGTTGGTTTTGAGGTTATAATTTCTATAAAGCGGCGTTGCCAGAGGAACCAAAAAACCTTTTTTTTTTTGTGATGGTTACCCCGTATTTTCACATTGCCAATCCGAATAATAATAAATTTTCTTTTAGGGTCGAAACAAAATGCCAAGGAGTTACAAAAGGGTCTTTGGGTCACGGCGTTACAGGGATTATACGGATCAAGATCTCCAAGATACCGTAGCCCAACTTAAAAGAGGTAGGCTAAAATATCAGAATCCTCAGAGTCGTACAAAATTCGTCAAAGAACTTTACTTAATACAGTGAAAAATCAACATCAAAAAAACGTGGGATCACCTACAATACTATCAGAGGCTCTTGAAAGAAGCCTTGTAGACGTGACAGTAACATGTGCAGAATTTGGAAGTCCTTTAACCATGCTAGATCTTAGATGTCTAGTTAAAAGTCATTTGGACAAGGAAAGAACAAGTGTTAAGAAATTTAAAAATAACCAGCCTGGCACAAACTAGGGTTACAGTTTTTTGAAACAGCATTAACATTAGTTAACCCAAAGCACTGTCAAAATATTAAAAAAGTGAAGGCTGAAGAGGGTGAAGAAGAATTTAGAAGTCTACGGGATGCTGCTCCGTGTAGAATATTAAACTATGAAGAGACCAACCTGACGGATGATTCGGGATCCAAGAAATGCATCTTTTGAAGGGAGACTAAGTACCTGGAGAGAGTAATGAATTCTACTAATACAACCGTATCAATAATGTTCGCAGTAACAGCATCTGGAGATGTTCTTCCTCCCTACACAGTATATAAGGCCGAAAGGATTTATGACTAATGGTGCATCGGAGGACCCCCAAGCGCTAGATATTACAGAAAATCCGGTTGGTTCGACTGTGCTAGTTTTCAGGATTGGTTTTAAAAACTGGTGCTTCCTTGGGCAAACAAATTGGAAGGTTCCAAAGTCGTATTAACAGACTATAAATTAAAGAATCCCAGGGATGACACGTTAAATGAAACCATTTTTCCAACTTTGCTAAGAACTCTAATAAACAAGCTTGAAATTAACCGGGATATCATTATTATAAATATTTTAATAAATCGAAGATCTTGGCAAAACGTGTATCATATCATAGTGTATATAAACACTGTAATAATACTTTTCATTTTTCTTTGTATAC
>JARFJB010000001.1:1755000-1835000 GCA_036346205.1 Vesta saturnalis
CCCCAGGGGACTGCGAAGTTCTTAAGACGGCACTGCACTTCTAAGCCAAATAAAATATGCTATTTTTTCTCGAAATACTTGTAGAATTGTTTAAATTTGGTTTATTAAATGTAAATTCCGTAAGTAGTTTGTAACGTGTTAATTCTTGGCTATCTCTACCTTAATTTAAGTTTGTCTTTAGTGTACGTAATTACGAACGTCCTTGTACATATGTTATGGTCTATAAGGGCTATTTTAGCTACATCAATTTTGTTTTGTGCGCAACTCAATGCGAACTGAACACGCTTACTTCATTTCCGTTTCTTCTGCCGTCCCGTTCATTACGTTATCTTTTGTAAGTTTTGCTTCCCTTGTATAATGGCTTTTAATTACATTTTGGTGTATATTATATTTAATAGGAAATAAAGAAATGGAACAGAGATAGGCCCCAACATTAAGGAAAACCGATTGTGTTCAGTAAAAGCTCTTATGTTAATGAATTTCATATCGTTGCCGAAGCGTGGTGGATGACGTCACGAAAATAACATGCATAAAATGACGTGCATGATAAGGCAACTTCATCTTCACGAATTACAAATGGAGATACCTTTGTTTTGCATCAATAACCCATGCTGTCCATATATCCGCTTTCGTCGTGTAATGCCAGTTTTCTTTTTTCGAAGCCTGCTTTTGTAGTTTGATCTACATTTCCATTATTTGTACGTTGAAGACAAATGAAAGTTTCCTTATCTTAGCGTATGTTTATCTTATGATGGGAAATGAACTTTTCAACTTGCATTTCGTTTGAAAATAAAGTTAATACCTTGTATTTATATTGAAAAATGTAAGTAATCGTATACTTTTAATGCAAAGTGCGTTTTAAGTAAATAACAAACCAGTATAGTGGTATGAAAATGTAAACTTTCACCATTATCACACATAATAAAATACTTACCTTTTTTGGGTTTTTTTTTAATGGTGTATTTTAAATTATGCAATCTAAACGTTTCGATAACACTTACAGTTATCTTCGTCAGTAGTAATATCTGTTAAAAATTGTTAAAGATGGTGTAAACAATTTTGTCAAAGTTGAAAAATTAATTTTAATTTTTCAACTTTGACAAAATTTAAAATACACCAGTATAGTGGTGTTTTGAAACGGTTACAACCAATAGAAACAACTGAGTTTGGTTTCTAAGAAAGAAACATTTGAGTTTCATAACCTATTAACTATAATATTTGTTGACATAAGTCAAGTATACCCTTTAGTATTAAGTACAATGTTGATCATATTCCATTTTGAACTTTAAGTAAAGATAGATTATAAGCTTGTACAGTTCTGTTGATTTAGTAATTATTTAAAATCATAATTTTATGCTGAAATTGATCAGACCATTTGTTTTCTCAAATATACATATAAATACAGCTGTTTAGTGTTATTCATATTACCTATGGTATTAATGTATAACTTTCTCAATTTTTGTTGTATTTTAATTATTAAATCTATAAAATTGAGTGGCGTCCAAGAAGAAAAAACAAACTAATGATTTACTGATTATATCTATAAACACATCTCTGCATCCCTCCCACCTGTTAAAAAGGGTTCTCAACTACAGTAAGTTTCGTAAGTATTGTACCTTACTGAGCTAAACCGTAGTGCAACTTACCTTTTTAATATTTCAATTAAACTCCGAACTTTTTATTTGTTATAGGTTTGCTTTACACAACGTGGGGCTTCGATGTAGCTATAGTCAGTATTTGCATTACATTTACAGGATTTATATTCATGTAAGTTGTTTTACATCTTATGTATACATTTATTGTGTGTTTATGTTATTGTATTTTTGTAAATTTTACGGACCTGTAATTTAAAATGAATGCTCAACATTTAAAGAAATATGAAGTGGTTTCCGAATTACTTTCTCGTGGAATAAAACCTTGTTTAACTCAGGATCAATATCGAACTCAATTACGTGGAATTTTAGCAACAGAAAAATATTTACCTTGTGAAAAATGTATTATACCTTCAGGTTTAAATTTAGAAATTACCGAAATTCAAATAAATTTTGATGAAATTTTTACAGCTTTAAGTAATAATGATTTACCTCTCACAGTTAACGATTGTTTAAGATTTAAATCGCGTTTAATACATTTAAAGGAACGAATAGATTGTTGTCCATTTAATGATGACACAAAATCAAGTAAGGAGAAACTAACTTCAGATTTATGTTTGATTAATGGTTATTTTGTTAGAACGTACAGATGTAGACGAATGTACAGCTGCTTCAGTTGTTACAGTTCATGATACTTCTTCAGTTTCGTTTAGTCCAAAACAAGTTCCAGTGAATAAATGGGGAATTAAATTTTCAGGAATTTTCGTGAAAGTGTTATGTGATTTTTAGAAAAACTCGATGACTTATGTGAATCCCGTCATGTGACTTACTCAGATTTATTCGTGTCAGCACAAGATTTATTTTCCGGTATAGCTTTCCAGTGGTTTAGAAATACAAAACATACAGTTAGTACTTGGTCAGAATTGGTTCAGTTACTTAAAAGAGATTTTTTACCTTTTGATTATGAGCATGATTTGAATAGAAAGAATGTTGGTCAGTTCCATGTCAAATATTTGTAACCCAATTTTTCGAATTTTGAATAAGTTTGTATATAGGCAAATATGGTTTGTTATAGTTAGGTAGGATTAGTATACATTTTTAGTTATAATTGTTCATTTTAGGTTTAGTTCACGTTCAATTGTTTCGTCGAGTTTAGTATTCTTTTTGGTTAATATTGTTACAGTTTGGTTGTGAGTGTGTCTATATCCCGGTGCTGACATATAGCTCTCAAACATGGACTCTAACAAGGCAGACTATGGAGAAATTTCAAGTAATGCAAAAGACCATGGAGAGGCACATGTTTGGATATCTCTGAGGGATCGTAAAAGAAATACTTGGATATATATATATATATATATATATATATATATATATAGTATATATTATTCGGAGCTATACAACAATAATGTAGTTGACTATATCAAGTAATGTTAACGGACGTAATGACTTTGTTTTAACGTTCTCATCGGAACCAACCCAAATCTATAATTGTGAGAGTCTATGATGTAACAAACGCACTTAAATTAACCATATATATATATATATATATATATATATATATATATATATATATATATATATATATATATATATATATATATATATCATATTAAGCTCAGAATACAAACTGATAATTGGAGAGAAATTATTATACTCACTAGATGTTTTGGAGCTCTTTTTAACGACTGAATCCAAACTTTGTTAAGAGTATTGAGAGAATTACAGTCAAAAACCCTACTTGTAGATTATTTGAAGGATTTTGAATGCATCTGCATTTTCACGAGAATTTAAACAACGTCTAAAATAGAATCATCCATCGAAGGTGTGTACATCTCTGCCAATTTGTATTAGAAGTCATTTTCACGTATTAAAGTTGCTGTTTATAGAATTATTTATTTCGCATTTACCTGTTTAATGTAATTACCTGTTACTTGTTCAAAGAGCAATCCACATTATTCTTTGGGATTTGAATTAACAGATAAATATTGGTTAAGCTTGAAATTTATATTTTACAGAAAAATTAGTGGTTTGTACAGCTAAATAGCAGAATAATTCAAGATATTTGAAATACGTTCGTCGTAAAGAATTTTCATTTATAATAAGATTTATGTTTTGTATAAATTATACACTATTTGTTTCTAATTATAGTATGTTTATCATGTTACCAATTACAGAGGTCTGATGCTAAATTCGAGTTAGCTAGTAACAAAGTAAGGATATAGTTAGAAACTAAGAGCAGTTTAATTATCATTTTGCAGTGTATTATTCGAAATGTAATTATTTTACAATAAAAAGTTGCTTAGCTAGCGCTTAACAGATTTCACTAAGATAAAATTCAATTTAAAACTGACCAATCTTATGCTTAGTATTTTGGTACTCATTTGTTGATCTGTAACGTGGTATGTCATCATTCTGTATTAGTATACAAAAAAAATGAGAATACTAGTAAGAAAAATTATAACGTAAAAAGACAAGTTGCGTAGAAAACGATGCCACTGCGCGCTCTCCTTTATGGCATGGCGCTAGTTATCATTCCTACCTACAAAAAGGTCATTACAACTGACATACACATCGTCAACGTTATGAAAAATTCTTTATATTTTGCTAGGTATCGTAAATAAAAGAATGCCTTTCAAGTGTTGTGTTCCTTGTGTAAAGGTAATTACAATAACGTCATAACAAGAGACATTTATTCAGATTTATAGGAGACAATACACTGAAAAAAACGGTTATCAATACTGCGCTGTTTAAAAATAACCTGCAGTATTCGCCAACATAATGCGGTGGTCATTATTACATTACTGTTTAGATACTAAACTCTGAAGAACACGCATTGTTACAAAACTGAAAAGATTTTTTAGTTAGACTGTAAGTTTCTAATAGTAAAACGCTTAATTTAAGATCCGCGACATGTGGCTAGATTAAAATAATTGCAAAAAATTCACGTTATTTGAAGGTTATCTACGTTTCTACGTTTTTACACTTTAATCCTGAGATAGATCAGAAATAGTTTAATCCTATTTTTTTGACTTTTAATATACAAGGTGTTTCAAAACAAATGCGAAAAACCTAAGAGGGCGATTCCTTGTTCAAAGCAAAGGGTAGTTTATTATATAAACTTAGTAGTTTAATCCTATTTTTTGACTTTTAATATACAAGGTGTTTCAAAAAAAAGGCGAAAAACCTAAGAGGGCGATTCCTTGTTCAAAACAAAGGGTAGTTTGTTATATAAAGTTGGGTCAAAAGTCAACCATCAGGGAGATGTCGCGGTACAAATATGGCGGAAAAATAAAGACTACCTTGTTAAACTAAACTTAAAAAAAAAAACACGCAACGACTTAGAAAGAATAAATTTGGATATTTTGGTTTATTTAAAAACTATTTCATCTCATATTTTTTTCATAAAAGTTTCCGATTTGAAATAAAAAAAATCTAATGTAAATCATTACTTGTCTAGATGGGGAAATTTATTTTAGAAAAATAATCTAGTTGGCTGCTGTCAAACACAGTTTTATTTTGTACTAATTCTGTTAAATTTTCATCTTAACAATCACATTTTAAAAATAATTCATTAAGAAGCATTTTTGAAATTAACGTATCCTTTATTAAGGCATAAACTACGAATGAAATGGTTCTTAAACAAAATATTATTTAAACATTGCAACTGAAATAAAAACACAACGTCTTATTCTGAAACGACTACATTTTTTATAGTAAGTATTGAAAGTTCCTGCCTTACTATGTAATACATTAATTTATCCTACGCATTATTGGGTCGCTAATATGCTGGAATGTGCCAGGATTATTTCTTATAACATCACATGATGCAATTATGCGATTTCTCAGGTCCTCGATATCCTGTACTGGTGTAGTGTAAACTAATTGTTTCAGATATCCCCAGATACAAAAATCCAAAGGATTTAAATCTGAGTAAATCATGGTAAGGATATAACTGTTTTTCTTTTAATATCCTCAATAGAGTTGATGCATCAGTATTTAATTCCTCTGCAATTTTCCTGGTACTTGTCTCAGGTTGCGCTTCAATCGTGTTTAGGACAGCAACTTCTAATTCTGCTGTTCGAACTTCGCGGTGTCGGCCGGTATCAAAACTTTTTTAAAGTTCCAAATTCATGTAGGCTTTGATGAACACTGGTAAACGTGCTCTGATAAGGAGATTTACGATTAGGATACGCTTGCGTGTAAAGACGGCTATCTGGCATTTCTGCATTAATGAAATTAACCATTATGGTTCTTATTGATTCAATTAAATGTCTTATTACTGCACAATTAAACAGATCAGATAACAAACTTTTGATTGAATTAATCGTAAAATATTGTATTCAAACTACTGAGTAATGTCAAATAAAGCAATATTAGAAACAACCTAATAAGTGACAGCAGCCAACTAGGTTGTTTTTCTAAAATAAATTTCCTCGTCCCGACACGTAATGATTTACATTTTATTTCATTATTTCAAATCGGTAAGTTATATGAAAAAAATACCCAAGAGATGAAAAAGTTTCTAAATAAACCAGACTGTCCAAGCTTATTTTTTTCCAATTCGTTGCGTAAGTTTTCCTTTAAATTTAGTTAACAAAAATTATAGGAGTAGTCTATTTGAAGCCCTTCCACTTATTTTAAAAAAGTTAAAAAAATATGCAGTAAGTGTGTTTTCATAATAGTAATATTTACATAGAATTTCATTATTCTACCACTTTTCTTTTTAAGATAAAAATGAAAACGTTATTTTTCCGCCATCTATGTACCGCGACATCTCCCTGATGGTTGTCTGTTAACCCAACGTTTATATAACAAACTACCCTTTGTTTTGAATAAGGAAGCACCTCCTTAAGTTTTTCGCATTTGTTTTGGAACACCCTGTATATTAAAAGTCAAAAAATAGGATTAAACTATTTCTGATCCATCTCAAAAATTAAAGCATAGAAACGGATATACGTAGATCACCTTCAAAGAACATGAATTTTTTGCAATTATTTTAATCTAGCCACATGCCGCAAGTGGTACTTCAAAGATAATGCATTCTTTTATAGCAGATCTTAAATAAGCGTTTTACTGTTAGAAAGTTACAGTCTAAATAAAAATCTTATCAGTTTTGTAACAATGTGTGTTCTTCAGAGTTTGCTATCTAAGCAGTAATATAATAATGACCACCGCATTCTGTTGGCGAATACTGTAGATTATTTTTAAACAGCGCATTATTGTTTACCATAGCGGTTTTTTTATGTATATGATGTCTCCTATAAAAACATTATTTTTTCGCCATCTTTGTACCGCGATATCTCTATAATGGTTAACTGTAGACTCCCCTTTTGTTTTGAACAAGTAATCGCCCCCTTAAGTTTTCGCATTTTTTTAAACAACCTGTAATAAACAATGGCTCATCAAATATACCTATGTATGTATGTATATATATATATATATATATATATATAATATAATATATATATATATATATACAGGGTGTCCACAAACTCTTTGCACAAAACAAAACTGCAGATTCTAGAGCTGATTTTATATCGATTTAACGTAAACTACCTTAATCCAAGAATACTTCCTAAGAGAACTGGAGCTCTTGAAAGATGGCGCCCGAACATCGGCTTAATTCAAAAATCTTCAAAATGGTTTCCCTTTAAATGATAGCGTTCTGTATATTTATTTAGTGGAGTATGCCCAATCGTATGGCGTGAATATGATTTTTTGGTTGTACTCATAAGCGACTCGTTTGGGCGAGGTATTGGACATTGTTATCCATAAGTTTTTTGTTTTTCAAAATTTCGCAATTTTAACATAAAATTTAAAAAAATTCGGTTTTTTCATAAAAGAAAGATACTCTTGTCTGAAGTCGCAACGTTTTCGAAATAAATCGATTTGAACTTTTCATGTGTTAGTCATACTTTTATAAAATTAACTAACGAATTCATTTACAATTATGAAAGATGGCTATGGAAAATATACAAAATAACAATTGCGTGAACGTCAAACTGCTCTCATGTTATAAATTAATTTTGCAATTGTTATTTTGTTTATTTTCCATAGCCATCTTTCATAATTGTAAATGAATTCGTTAGTTAATTTCATAAAAGTATGATTAACACATGTTCAAATCGATTTATTTCGAAAACGGTGCTTCATAGCGACTTGAGACAAGAGTATCATTCTTTTATGAAAAAATCGAAATTTTCTAAATTTTATGTTAAAATTGCGAAATTTTGAAAACCACAAAACTTATGAATAACAATGTCCAATGCCCCGCCCAAACGAGCCGCTTATGAGTATAGCTAAAAAATCATATTCATGCCATACGATTGGGCAGATTCCACTAAATAAATGTACAAAACGCTTTCATTTAAAGGGAAACCATTTTGAAGATATTTGAATTAAACCGATGTTAGGGCGCCATCTGTATTCAGGTAATTTACGTTAAATCGACATAAAATCAGCTATAGAATCTGGAGTTTTCTTTTGTGAAAAGAATTTGTGGACACCCTGCATATGCATCAAAATGGAATCCGGTCTTAAACGGTTGTTAGTTGGCGTCGCCAGTATGTACAAGGTTTTACACTATTTACGTTTATAGTACAAGGTTGTTTCTTATCCCTGTGTAGGTTTAGTTAAGATCTATTAAATACTTCTATACTTCGCAAACGTTATCATATCGAGTATATACAGGATAAGGAATAATATTTGCAACATAATTCGTTTAGTACAATAGAGTTAAACAGAAAGAAATCTACAAACATAAAAATTAACAATTAAAGGAGGGCAAAGTTCAGATTGAGCGTCTGTTTTTATACTTAACCCAGTACGTCTACAAAAAATGATTGACAGCTATCGTGGTAGACTGAAGAAAAATTTTAACTCCAAACAGATATATAAGAGGTAAAACAGGTTACAAAAACATATGACAATGTATAACAAGTGTTTGAGGGGGAAAGCTATATATGAGAGGAAAATCAATAAATTAATGTACCATACTAGCGACCGAGGTCATTGGTCACACGATCTGGCTTCGATTCCCGTTATCGTCTACTCTATATGAGGTTTTTCATGGAGTTTTCCGCATACACATATAGCGATATAAGTACCGCATAAACGCGCATAATGTGCGGTAATTTCGGCGATTCACCCTCAGAACCCTAACTCCGTTCCTTCTGATCCTAATTATACAGCTAAATCAGTGCCTTGTTTAAATGATTTTGTGTACTAAACAAGAACAACGCAACAATTTCCTTCTTTTTATACTATGGTATTGGGTAAATCATTTGGCTTATTTGAAACATGGTCAAATTTGTTGAGACGATATATCAATATAACACATAAATTCTCCACTTTCTTAATTCGTTTATCTTCTGTGCTACATAAACAGGGACGATAAACACAGTTAGCAAAACCGCAATGTGGTAACACTAAAGCACTGCAAAGTGTTACATTTGTCTTAAGCGTTAGCCAGTTTAAGTATGTGTACAAAGTTTTTCAGTATTTTGAATACAAAAACTTACATTGCATTTAATTTTAACGTTGTCGACTCTGAGTAGTGCAATCAGTACTTACTATAAGTATCCACAAAGTATTTTAAATCATTATTGAAATCATTTTTAGTTTTAAAGAGTATAGAAGGCAGAAAGTAGAAGTAGAGTTGAATGTCGTCCGTGTACAGCGTAGCAATCTACTAGTGTAAATAATATATAAAAGTTGACTCAATGTGGATTCTTGTAAAACACCTCACGCAATCTCCTCAAATCACTTTCAAGCTTCATTTGCTGCACACAATTTGACAAAAGGGTCGTTATCATAACTGTAGCTCCGGTGCGGAATCCAGAGTAATATAAAACAGAAAGTAATATGATCTAACATACCGAGAGCTTTTAAAAAATCTTTCAAGCTGTACGAGACATTGGAGTAGAGGAGCTTCTTATTTGTTACTGACTGTTATAGGTCCCTCACCAATCCACTAAAGGACGTGGGTTATATTGAAGGGTTTATCATCTATCTTATACATGCATAAACACCATAATCACGAACTCTTCGGCTTAACGAGGGGCAAGGAAATTCAAATTTAGTATATATATAGCAATATAGATTGCACGCGAACCCTAATTGCTTTCGAAGAAACGGTGTTAATATTTTCCCTGTAGAAGCAGTTAAAAACTTTATGTTATACTTCTTTATTCCTTAATAACTCGCGGATAACGTTATTGCATGTACTCCTAAGCTATCATCTAAGGATGATCAAATCCGGTGTAAAAAAACCTTCCCTTTAAAATAGCAGAAATCCGTGGGAAACCAGGATAAAAAATATGTATATGTACTGTATCGCACATCGACAAATAAAAATGTTTGATGCTAACATAATCATTAGAATCTTATTAAATTAAACTTCTTCTAGTTAACATTAATACTACAATGAAGATTTTTTTCAAATTCTAGAAAGTATACAAACAACAGAATCTGGAAAAGGAAAAGGCCACGTATTTCATTCCCTCCCCAAGGGGGAGGGCGGGCTGCTCGAGCTTTCCAAGCTCCTTCAGCCACAATCATGGATTCCCAGCATACATACATAGATTACGTATATATGCATGGAGGGTTTAAGGATGGGTGTGGTCAGGATAGGATCGTAAGGAACGGAGTTATGGTTCTAAGGGGGGAAATACTACCCCAGCATTCGCCTAAGTAGCCGCATATGGTGTGCATTTACGCAGTGACCATGCCGCTACATGTGTATGAGGAAAACGCCCTGAAAAAACATCATACAAGGTAGACGGTAACCAGAATCAATAGAATCTAACACTCTCATAATCATATACCGGGTGGTGCATCGACTTAAGTCATGTGAAATAAATTTAAAGGGGGTCAAATAATGACTCCCCTGTTATAATTTTAGAGAGAAATTGTAATAAAACTTTTAAATAGCTCGGTAGGACAAGACCGTCTAACCAAATTTGAATTATCTTATATATTAGAATAATCGGGTCATTTAGCTCACGTAGATTGCAAGACAACCGCTTGATGGATTTCGATGGTTTTTCTGATATGAAGGTAATTTTGCGTAGAAAGAAATAACGGAGCCAGAATTTTAAATAGATGTAAAAATTAAATAAACATGATTGAAAATGCTTAAGCTGTATTATCGATATTTTTATAGAAGCGGGCGGCTTTGGAATTTTTGTTTACGTCAACATATATTTATATTACGCATGCATGATAATCAACGATTATCGCACGCTGGAGCGTGCGTAAAATGATGTTTATAATGCGCCTACTTTTTTAAAGATTGCCATAGAAACGTTTGCTCTACCTTTATTACCTAGATATTTACCTGCCGTTTAAATTACATTTTTGAGATTATGATACATTCGTAATAGAAACTAGCGTATGATATGCGTGCATAAGAGGCCTTTAAAGACCTTGCGACTTACAAAACACTCCGCTGCGCGTCGTGTTTTGAAATATGTCACGCGTGCTTTAAAGGCCCTCTTATACACATATATCATAATATACTGTTATCTCTATTAATCTGTATCTGTAATGAAGTGTTAAACGTCATTCTGACATAGAGTATTGTTTTTGTTTCTACAACGTTGTAAATTTAATTTTAACCACAAAATTTTGCGGGAGAAAAGCTCGTTTGTATTAAGCCGTTTTTGTTATTTGCAAAAGAGTTTTACAAAGTACAAAATAATTTTGAATACGGATTCGCTGTTGTCAATAAAACGTAAATAGGGACTGATGGTTAAAGCTAGATTTACACGATGCAATTGACGATTTAGGACTGGGTGTTGAAAAATAATAGCAAACTTAATTTATGATAAGTGGTATATAGTAAAATAGTGTTTGCACAAGCCTACATCACACATCTGACAAATGGTCGTGGTTTTACGCTCCTTTCCCATTGTTGAACATCTAACACAGCGTCTTCTTTTTGACGCTTTAACAAGCATATGTTCCCCACATTCTTTACGAGTTCAGCCTTTTTAGAAGACCTACCCCTACTTCTACACCGCAGTTTCATTTTAGTTACTTTTTTTCCTTTATCAATAAGACCTTCTGATAACGAAAATAGAAAATCGAGTAGGGGAATCTTCTATTGGTTACGACGTAAATCATTATAAATTACCCAACTGTTTACGACGCATATCATGAGTATCCTGTAAAATACTTGTTCCTACCATTTGCATGATTTTCTTCCCACATCACATACTCCACGCATTTGGTCTGCAAAGTCCACACCGACCATTATTTCGTTGTAGAAAGCAATTGCAGTGGGACAAGGACTGTCAACCGTATTACCAACTTTATTCCTTCGCTTTACGGTGGTAAGTTCCCCTCCATGACAGTTACTAAGAAGAATAACTTGTTTGGTATCCTGCCATTTAGTCGCCATAGTATTTGACTGATTACATAACAATTCGCATTCACCCCTATCCATTTTTTGTTTTTGAGTGAACTTTTTAGGCATATTTTTTCTAGTGAGGATTGCTGTCCCAACGGCTGGATAAGAAATATTGTCAATTAGATCCACTTAGGTAAAAAAAAACTATCAAAATCCAAAGCTACATCTGAATTTTTTATCGTTTTGCACAGTGTTTTTACTACTGTTTCTCCAAGTATGCCATCTCTCTCAACATTGTCTTTGTCACAGTAAACATTTTCATCATAGGTATATCCTGTTTTAGCGTCGCATCTGGACCACAATTTCATGCCCCTCTTGATCGGTTTTGATGCATATACTGTTTCAAATCAGATCGGTCCTTGAACTTGACCATGCTTTCATCGATACTTTGTCTGGTACTGTCGGTTAAATATTTTTGAAACGTGTACTTGAAACAGGACATAAGTTCTTCTACATAATATATCTTACTGCAGTCATCTGGGTTCTGAAGATTATTGAAATAGAGTTTGGATGAAAGATACAAACATTTGTTTTTGGATAGAGCATTTTTTAGACATTGATTTCCTAAGGATGGGCGATTGGACCAATAATTTCTAAGTTTAGGAACCTTATTGTAGCACATTACTAGAGAACAACCAATGGATACCATTATTTCTCCCTCATCAGTGAGAGTCTGCTGTAAAAATCAATAAACTACGAGGAAATAGTTTGGAAAACATTACGATAGGAGATGCATTTACTTTTATCGATGTACCAATAACACACGATTTTTCAGGAGAAATCTTGAATCGAAGCTTATGATTATTGTAATTGATGACCATATTACAGCGACCGGGTCTTTTTTGGTTTTGTCAGTAGCAGTTGTTTCTTTCTCTGACTCAGTCTCTTCAGTATTTTGGTTCTCCTCATCAGAAACATTTGATGGATATACGACTTATCACTTGTGAAAAGGGTCTTGTCCCGACTCTTCAGACTGTTCAGACTCTGCTTCCATGTCATAGTCCGAGATATCGTCTAAGTTGTTAGCCAAATCTTCCAATTCAACCTGCGTTAATTTGCTAAACTTACCATGCTAAAAAAAATAATGGGTTATAAAACACTCTCAAAAAAAACCCAATGGGACACATATATCCCATATGTAAATAGTTCATAGTTCAAAGCCATAAATGGCGTGTTATGTGAAGTTTTACAATAATATTTAACAATACTAATAATATACAAGTTACCTAATTTCTTTCACAATAAAATTCCATTTTTATAGCAAAAATCACAAAAAATGCAGCACACGTGTGACCGGTACAAAGTCTACTAGTATACTGCGCACTTCAATGTTTCACTTTTGCTTCAACATAGCGGGAAATATATCACAGATGCTTTAAAAACCCGATAACCCATAAATACATGTAAAATGGGACATATATACTACAGAAAGGATCCACAAACAGGTTTACCCATGTTCCGTTAGAATTTGTTTTTGAAAAACAGATTTTTTTTTCTAAAAATCTGATTTCTTTATTTACCAGTAAATCTGGAAAATTTCTGTTGTTTATACAACTTTACAAAACTCTTTTGCAAGTAACTTGAAAACAGCGCAATACGAATAATTCAAATATGTTCGACCGTCTTTATAAAATACAGTACAACTTCTCTATAAAATTAGCAGGGAGTCAATATTTGATTCCCTTTAAATTTATATGTCCTAAGCCGGTACACCGCTTGGTATAAATCTGTTGGCAAATATATTGCACCAACATTCGACATCGTCACTGTCTGAAATGAGCATCATTTTATTACAGCAAAAGGTATCAGGTGTAATTCAGTGCGCCTTTTGAAGCTTAGTAATGTAAGCAGTTTTTTTTTATTACTCCTGTTTATTAAATGATAATTATATCCATTAAGTAGATTAAATTTATTACCGAAAGCAGGTTGCTCAGCTATATTTTGAAAAATTTACTTTTATATTCAAAAGTTATATAAAACCACGAAGGACTTTGTAGTTAAATACGTATCATGATTCAAGTGAATCTCACGAATGTTCAAACTGTTGGTCATCATGATTTTACTCCAGCGAGTAAACAGTGTTATCTATATTAAGCACACAAGCACACTTTCTCTCACAGTTCTTTATTTGGATTCATATTCTGGTACGTCTTTGATATGAATACCATAAAAAAAGACTCTTTCTTGTGATAATTTTCACACAGTGAACAGGAGCCAAATCTTGGTAAAAACAGAACAATTTATGATTGAGCAACGAGTTGTTTACAGTTGGGTTACACGGCAGGTGAGGCCAAACTAAAGCTTCAGATGAACTTAACTGTCCTTACAGTGTCTTTTTGTTGGAAGTTACGATCTAGATGATCTAGTAAACCGTGCACTGTTTTGAACTAACACACTTTCGATTTTTGGCAACCGCATGAGATAGACCAGAACTTCAAACCCGTTAAAGCTAATAGGGTGAGTTCGCCAGTCGTCGGACAAATTTGTTGAAAACAAACTGCAGACATTTGCCTAAAATATCGTTTCTGAGGATTTATATTCAAAAAGGGAGATATGATTAGGTTCAATATTTGCTCTTAGACTGGAAAGCTTGTTTTTGCTTCAAATTTCGCGATTATTTTTGAATTTCAAAATAATAAAGATAACGCACGTTTGCCAGTAGTCGGCCACTTTTTGCCAGAAGTCGACCAACAGAGTGCCAGTAGTCGGATAAAATCTAAGTTAAACATGATTGTTTCAAAAAGAAAATATAATTGGTCAGTATACATTTTGTATTAAAGTATATAAAAGTACCTATCAAATACAACATAAAAGTAATTCAAAAATTTTAAAATAATAATAAGAATAAAAAAAATAGCATTCGCTACATTTCACAAAAATCACAAACATGTTGCCTATTGGAAACTTCTTTATAGGTAAGACCATTGAATGTTGTACACCCCAAATGGACCCACCGAGTGCACAGGTCACATCCAACATTTTTTTCGTTTTCTATTTCAGTGTCGCTATAGAGATCTTCATCACATAACACCACATTATTTCTTCGTATTCTTTTTTTCATGGTTCACTTGTTTGGTTGTTACTTTTTTATTTTTATTTGGCTTGATTCTTTTTCTGGCGTTCATTTTCTCTTCTTTTATTTTTTCAATTTTGTGATAGTGCTTCCTCCATGTCGGCGATAAGATTGCACTTGGAAATTTGCCTTGCCGATTTCGTGCATTTGAGGACTTCTCAAAATTGGGATGTCTTTTCAAAAAAGAAGTGTACCACTTCTCCCCAGGGAAATCATTCGTAAACGGTGTTTTCAATTTTCGGTCTCTGACAATCTTTTGAACAGATTGAAATAGTTCTTTTTTCTTTAACAGAAACCCACATTTGGCTAGATTAGATACCCACTCAATTAATTCATTTTCTGGGTTAGTACCAAGTATGGTAACTGGCCCCATTTTCATTGAGGTATCAGCAACTCTTCCTTTTATTCCATCTAAAACTGTCGATTTCGGTACCTTCTGCACACTTCGCGTAATTTTTCTCCATTTCTTATTTCATCAACTGCCTTTCTGCGATTTTCTTTATCAAAACAGTGAAATTTTGCATTTTCTTCAGAGGCATAGTTTTCGAACCTGCGATAGAAAAAAACAAAAAATTCATAGCTTCGTCCGTCTCAAATACATGATAAAATCATCGTGTCCGGATACTGGGATACTGAAATTTATTTTACTGTCTAGTGGTCGGACACTTGATTCATCTTCTAAGTTCGACTTAATTGCAAATATTTGGTGTTCGGGCACTGACTGACTTAAAATGCATGTATATGAGTATGTAAAAAAAATGAGGTCGTCTTATTCCGCTTTTTATAAACCAGATGATGATGGCGACATTACATCTAGCTTTATCCGGTAGTCGGACACTTGTCCGACCACTGGCTTTCCAATAAATCTACGAACCGGTTTGCCGACCACCAAATTTTAACCTCAAAAAACATATTTTCATGTTTTGTCTCATTTGACGTAAAGTAATAATGTTTTTAATGTATTTACAGTATAAAAAACGTATTAGTGTAATAAAACCTGCTAAATACACTTACCTCAATAAATTTATTTCCCAAATTTTACGAGTAAAATTAAGAAACTACCAAAGCACAACAATATTTACGCGCGAAGTGTTTTCATGGGCAATTGTAGGTGGCAGAACTAGCTTGACGTACAGAACAAGAGTGGGGGATAATTTCGCAGTGACAAGAAAATATAATTGACAATTCCACTCATATATAAAAAATCCCATTTAACATTACCAAAATCGTAGTTTGTTATCGGATAAATAGGAAGGAATAGAAATGAAACTGGATAAAAAAATCGGATAAATTACGTTACCATAGCAACGCAAGCATTTATCTTTATGAAGCGTCGCGTCAGTTTGACAATTTTAAACATTGATAGTTGATCAATAGTTATAAAAATTAACAAATATGTCGATATTTGGAAATATATGTGAAACATAAATAATAAATGAAATTGAAAATTGTATACCTGCAAATACAAAAAAAAGCCAATCGTCTATTTGGAATCAATTCAGTGAATTTTGTAAACAACGAAATTTTAGTTTGGAAAGTGAGCAGCCATTGGAAGATGTGGCAAGAATATTGATGGATTGGGGTTTCAATATGAAAAAAAAAAGTGGGGAGGATTATAAAAAATATGTTGTGAAAACAATGTGGAACACAACAGCTAAAATTCTGCAAAATATGTATTTTGAAAAATTTAATGTTAATTTCAATCCCTTTACCGACTCTGTGTTTAAGAAATCCAGCGATGCGCGTAATTCTAGGCGAAAAAAGTTACAAAGTAATTTAGAAAAACGTAAAAATAGTTCAGTTGCGTTAACCAAAAGTGAAATTGTTAAAATGGCACTAATATGGAATGAAGATAATCCGATTGGTCTTTTAAAAAGATTTTTTCATATCGCTGCCTATGAATTAGCTTGGCGAGGAGGTGAGGCAGCGAATTGTAAGGTGCACTACTTTAAAGAAGAAAAATCAAATAATGGCGATTTAACTGGTCGCATTGAATATAATACAGTCTTTTCTAAAACACGTCAAGGTGGCTCAAACAAGTGTGCTGATAGTAAATGGCTAATAAAGAACCCAGAAAACTCTAATATATGCCCAGTAACTTTGTTTTATAAAATCATGTCACATAGACCAAACCATATTACAACCGATAGATTTTTTTTAACTCCTAATCCGTTTTGGAAAAATGATGCATCAAAAGGTTGGTACAAGAATGTCCCTATAGGAATCAACGAAATTCTTAAGCGGACGAAAATTTCAGCTAAAAAAATCGGACTTGATATTAAAAATAAAAAAATTTCTAATCATTCTCACCGCTCCAGCACTGTGTCAAATTTAGCAAAAGCAGGCATTAACGAGCAAGAATTAATTAAAATCACCGGACATTCTTCTTCACAGTCCATAAAACCTTACTTACAACTTGATCAAGAACATCATTCAAATCTTGTGACAACTTTGAGATCTGCGTCAATAACGGAGTCAACGTCGACTGGAAAAATTGTATACAATAACTGTGTATTTAATAATTGTTCTTTTTAAGTATTGCTTTCATAAATAATTATTGTTCTCTAGTTTGTTAAATAAAGTTTATTTGAATTGAGTTTGAACGTACCTAACCTATTCATGGAATTGTGTTACCAAATACCACTCGACCTCAGATTTAGCAGGATATTTTTTGGGAATGTTTTCTCATACTTACTTTCATATAGGTAATTTAACTCGAGCTGTTTTCAAAATCACTCGATCTACGCTCTCGTGATTTTGTCAAAACAGCTCTCATTAAATTGCCAATGAAAGTAAGTATTCGAAAGCAACCTCAAAAAATATCCGGCTAAATCTGAGTTCTTGTGGTATTACCTATGACTACTAAATAGGTAGAACAGTTTTACCAAACTTTGAGCGCTGTCAGTGTTTTAAACATTTTTTCCGCAAATCGTTCAGAAATTTTGACATTTCTAATACAATTTTAGGAATAAAAAATCAATATTTCCATGCATCTAGTCGTAGTCATGCAACGAACAATAACTGAACGGAAATATTCAATTCTGTACTGTAAGGAAATTATATTTCCTTACAGTTATTTATGTACCACAAAAATGATTTGAGAACAGGTTTTTTAGAAAGTATTATTTTTAACATTCTTAATACATTATGAAATACATTCTGAAAATTAGTTGTTTGTTATATTTGACAATTACTACAACTAGAGAACATGAAAAGTTCACGCGAACTAGAAGAGTTACTTTGTTGCATATTATCCTGATTGCAAATTTTGTTCGTTTGACAATTAACAGAGGTATTAAGCGTTAGATAAGCACTAGAAGTTATGGGGTTATTTTGTTTAATATTTTCTGCGTTAAAAATTTTGTTTGCACACCTCTACCTTATTGTTAAGAGACTCTTCGATATATGCTTCAGCGACGTTTGATGATTTCCATTCTCCTAGCCTCTTTAAGCTAGTAATGTCTCCACCAGAGTCAACCAGCATTGCCGCAGAAGACCGACGAAAGCAGTGGCCGGTATATTCTGTCGAATTTGGCAAACTCAAATAAGTAGCAACTATTTTCGGCATTTTTCTAAATTGATGTATTCGTACTACCTGTCTATAACTTTTCCATTACGGTATTTCAAGAAAAATCGAATGCTATTCGTGTTTTCTGCTCTTAATGCAACATACTTGCGGTAAACACTTAAAACATTTGATTAACTACAAATGATCTTGGTTTGTAAGTTTTAGAGTCTGGTATGGTAATTAAAAACTTAGACTGCAGATCTACATCTTGTAGGGTTATTTTCACTAGTTCATCCATTCTACAGGCTCCAGAAATACCAGATATTAAAGCAACCTAAAAAAGTAAATAAGTATGTAATCCATACAAAAATCCAAGATATACAAGTACCTTAATCATTAAATAATTTCCATCTGAAGCTTCCTGAATGAATCTTTTAATTTCCTCTTTTGTTAAAATCTTTGATTTTTTGGTTTATAACCGTCAGCTTGCCATTTCAATAATGAACGAAGTTTTGCATATTTAGATATATCCACATCATGTTTAATTGCAAGGGTTGACTTCAACATTGAGTAATTGGCCCATAAAGATGAAGATTTCATCTTTGAACAAAGTTCCAAGAAGTATGCCATTACAACATTTTCTGAGAAAGAACTCACATTTTTTTCTTACGATAATCCATAAAACAATTGTATGCATATCCATATTTTTCTCTAGATTTTTTTGGTAATAAATCTAATGTGGCAGTATTTACTGCCTCTACTAATTCAGGAGGAGTTCCCGGAATGGTCAATTCATTGTCACTCATCGTGGCACAACTTTTATTCGATATTTTGGAAAATACCAGAAATAAAATTTTAATGCATCAAGTTAGCCAAATTTATTATCGCGATGCGTTTCCATAGTTATGCAACAAATTTCACGACACCCCTTTTAAAATTAACAAAGTTTTAAATTCTATAGTATTTGTAACAATTTTTAACGATTTGCACGATTTGCGGAAAAATAGAATGTATACCACGTAGGAAAAGCCACATTCCTGGACTCCGTGTTGCTTGTCTCGGCTTGCGCCTCGACAAGCAATTTTCACGTCGTCCAGGAATGCCAAGCTTTTCCCACTAGATATACAACATACTATTAGTATTCCATAGATTTACTTAGTATTACCGGTGCATCTTTTTGCATGTTGGACTGACCTTTTTTTATGTATTTTCAATACGAGAAATACTATCCGAAACTTAGCAAATATGTAGAAAATATAGTTTGGTTTGTTCACTTTTTATTCTGCGTTTTTACAGAAAATGTTGAATATGCAACACGGTTTAAAAATAGCCACAGGCATGAAAACTGCAAGTGCGCAGTTGAGTGGACGACCGCAACAATTGGTTGTATATTACACAAAACATACCCCTTTAGAGCTGAAAATTAAATGAGTAACCTTGAATTAACATCTAAGGTTCAATGCCTGAGTAGTAGTTTCCTACTCGTAGTTGTAGAATATTGTGTAATTTATTTACAGCTATTAGCATGATCTGTGGCTATTAGCATATAGCCCTTATGTTTTGCGCTTGTAAACAAGAATATAACAAAAAAAAAATAACGTTTTGTTATTATTCATAGCGTGTAGCACGTGTAGCAAGTTTTTAGTTTTATTTGCTTTATAAACATGTTGAGTTCAGTAAAATATAAAAATAAGTGTAGTGCAGGCCCCCCGTAACCCGGCGTGCAACGCGTGCAACGCACGC
Source organism: Vesta saturnalis (assembly GCA_036346205.1). NCBI lineage: Eukaryota > Metazoa > Arthropoda > Insecta > Coleoptera > Lampyridae > Vesta > Vesta saturnalis. The sequence continues at coordinate 1,775,328 of JARFJB010000001.1, forward strand.
GGGTGCCACCCCAAAGGGGCGGCAAAAAAAATTAAAAAATCCAGAAAAAAAAATATAAAAAAAAAATAATAATGCGCAGGGTGAATAAAAATAGAGAGAGAATTAAAAAATTCAAATATTTAACTAGTTTGCTGTTAGTCGCCTTTCGGTTCTCAACTGCTCGCTCGGGTTTTAGTTCTCGGAAACTTAGGTCGCTTGACTTGCCGCTTTGAGGTCGGTGTGTTTTTCCAGTGACCGTTCTACTGCTGCTGATATTCGCTTCGCTATGGTTGTCGTCGAACTGTGGAATAAAATTAAGTAAATGCCTTTACTTGTCAAGTTTCAAGCAAATACTTAGTGGCCACATTTAGTTTGTTAAGGATTAACAAGTATTAACTTTCAGATTGACGGGTAAAAGCGTTCACTTGTTTTTATTCACCCGACCCAATGTAAGAAATATTTATTTTGGTGCTACCACATATTAAATTTTCATACAGTTTTAACTTAAGTTTTTATTAAACACTTAGAGATGAAATTAATAATTTTATCAATATTTGTATATAATATACATAAATAATATTTTTATGTTAAACTACTACTTTAAATAAAATCTGATGCACTAAAAACGGGAAAATAATTATTAGGACACATTATGAGACTTTCCAAAGATTCTATCTTCTAAAAATTAACAATTAATTTAAAATGTGGGATGTAGGTTAAAATATTTTTTCAGCGAACTTGCGCCCCAACGTTTTTATTTTTAATTGTTAAATGTTCCAGAGGTCAGGATATCTCAGAAATATTTTTACCTATACTTTCTATTTTTTGGTTCTTAGTTTTTCACTTGACTAGAATTACCTCTACACTACGACTACAACATTAAATTCAGGATAAAAAGACCTTTAAAACGATGTATCACTTGATCTCCTTCTAATTTAGAATTTTTAAGGGCAGCTCTCACCCTCGCTCAGGGGTTGATACTGTGGGGTTAAACATAAAATATGATAATATAATATTTTCACGGAAACCTAAAATATGTGCGGAAAGTTTTGTAAAAATCGGTTGAGTAGAAGTAGTTCAAAAAGCTATTGCAAGATTAAAAACAAACAATAAACTACTATACAGGTCGAGCGATATTAAATAAAATCGTTTATTAACAATTAAACCCTTATTTTAAATTTTTGTTAATATTTTACATTTTTTTTTTGTAAATAAAGAATTGCATCTTTTTAAACCAAATCCGAATATTATGCAGTATTCGTAAATCGCCAAGCTTGTCTATAAACGTGAAAACTTGTCCAGACCTGCATTTTTCCAGTTCATACTCGAAAGGTTCACGGAGTATAAATTAAAACAACGAAAGGCGTTAGCTAATCAGTTCTTGATATTCACACAAGAAAACGGAAGATAAATTATAAATTAGACGTGTTTTAAAGTGGTAGAAAGAAAATATTCGATTCGATCAAGTGTTTTATATTTTTTGTTATTGTGTTTGGTGTGGAAATTAAATTAAGGTTGAAATGGTAAGTATTATATTATATCATACAAAAAATAATATAAATAATTGGACATATTCGAATAAAGTAATAAAATGCAAAATTAGTTTTTTTAAAGCATATCAAAGTTTATTTTAAAAATTTTGTCAATGTAAGTAGTCACCCTTTATATTATTATACAATAGTTACATAGTTAGATTCTACGTAAAACTCGAGGATAATCTCTTAAGATTTAATGGCTTTTGGGATATTTTAATTTTCATTATTTCAAATAATATAGCTTTTAACTATTAAAATTTAAATCAAATATTATACAAATTTTGTTATGCCAAGTCATTGCCTATAAAAATTCAAATTAAATAATAAATTTCTTGTTTATAGGAAAAAAATGCAAATGTAATTTATGAAATAAAAATTAAAATTTCTTAAAAACCATTTAAAATAGGTATAGGATATTAAATATACAAAAATCTAGGTAATTAGACTTTTACGTGTTACCCTAATAGGTAATAATATACAGGGTGTTTCATTCTAATTACCGAAGTTGACATCTCTTTCCGATATAGCCGGTAGTGCCAAAACTGTCAAAATATTTTATTCGTCTATCATCCAACGATCTCACCACATTTCTTTTTTAAATGTTTTCTGAGCCTAGTACATCTTAATACATTTTATATTGATCTAGCATATTAGCTCAAATCAGGTTCACTTGCTTAATTCTAGAAACCACAGAAGAGAAAACGACCGTCTGGCGCAAAATTTCGGGAGCAAAAAAAAGAGCCCAAGAAAGGGAGAAGATGGCTGGAAAAATGAAAGATTTCTTGGCGAAAACTCCAGTTTCCAATGCAGAAACAGAAGCTTTAGAGAGTCAATATTCTGAAGCGGTCGCTGCTTCACCTGTTCCTGCACTTGAACCATCTACGAGTACATCAACTCTCAGTGAAAACGTAGCATCGGTCGAACCCACCGGCTCAACAATAGAGGCTACAAGTGAAGCTGAAACCGAAGCCTTGACTGAAATGGGCCCTGAGATGACAAGTACCATTCTTCTATCAGAGGATCCTGGTGTGAGGCCTAGAACCATTAACAACGAGGAAGCTAGAAGGTTGGTTGAGCGAGGACCTCCTTTGATAGGACGCAATTATCAATTTCCTACAAATCAAGACAAAAGAAAAGTACGTACTTTGTCAGAAAACTGGAGAATGGTGAAACAACAGAGAGAATTTGGCTTATTTATTCAGTTTCAAAAAACTCTATATTTTGCTTTTGTTGTAAGGTTTTCGTTAAAACTATCAATACTTTTTCTGATTCAAATGGTTTTTCTGATTGGCAACATTTATCGTTGGCTACAAAAAGACACGAATAATCAATTGTACATAATATTTATATGAATACATGGATGAGTTTGAAAAAAATGTTAAAATTATCTACTACTGTAAACGATCATCATTTATGGGTTTTAGAAACCGAAAAAAATATTGGCATGATGTTCTGGAAAGAATTGTTGCAGTCGTAAAATTTTTGTCCCGACAATATCTAGCATTTCAGGGTTCTTCTAAAATACTTCTTCAACATGATAACGGAAATTTTCTTAAGGCTGTCGAGATGATTTCTTCATTTAACCCTGTGATGAGAGAACATCTTAGCAGAGTTCAAAACTCCCAGGAAAATTCTTTTAAAAAAACTCATTATTTAGGCTATCAAATTCAAAACGAAATTGTAGAATTAATGTCTTCTAAAGTAAAAAATAATATTTTAAATATAGTACGCAGTTCCAAATATTATTCAACAATTATGGACTGTACGCCAGATACAAGTCACACAGAACAAATAAGCCTTGTTTAGCGTTATGTGGTGTTGATTGTAAAAAAGTTCAAATACAAGAGAGTTTTTTAGCTTTTAGCCCAATATTCGATTCTACAGGAGAAGGACTATTTAATTTTGTAGTTGAACTTTTACGAAATTTAAATTTAGATATTAAAGACATGAGAGGTCAAGGGTATGATAACGGTGCCAATATGCGTGGAAAGCATATTGGCTTACAAAAACGTATACCGGACGCTAATGCTCGAGCTTTTTTGTGCCATGCGCTTCACATGGCTTAAATTTAGCAGTAAATGATGCTGCTAAAGTATCAAATGAAACAGTAAACTTTTTTAATATAGTACAAGAACTCTACGTTTTTTCTCTTCCTCCACAAAAAGATGGGATATTATTAAAAAAATGTTCCTGAATTAAATCTAAAACCCCTAAGTGATACTAGATGGTCAAGTAGGGTAGATGCTATAAAGCCATTAAAATTTCATTTAATTAAAATTTGTGAGAGTCTTCTTGAAATAGCGGATAACGATACTTTTAACATAGAAAGTAGGCATAAAACTAGTTCTTTACTATTAAATATACAATCATTTAAATTTATGTGTAGTGTAATTATTTGGTATGATGTTTTATTTCAGATTAATATTGTAAGTAAAATGATGCAAAGTGTAACAATTGGCATTAAAGTAAGTCAAAACTATTTAAAGAATTTAGTCGATCATTTCAAAAATTATAGAAATGATAATTTCTTTGAGGAAATAATTGCTCAAGCGGCAAAATTAGCCGCCGATCTTGAGATAGAGCAAGATTTTCCCGCAATCAATACTACTAGACGAAAATATAAAGGCACCTCAAAATGCCAAAACCGCGTTTAAAGTTAATTTTTTTTAAAGATGGAGGCTGATATTGAGGCAGATGTTTTGTTTAATGAGATTAAAGCTTTAAAGTTATTTTCAATTCTTCATTCTTCAAATCCTCTGGATATATTGCAATATATATTTGAACACAATTTAACCTCATATCTGCCAAATGTTACAATTTCCTTAAGAATACTCTTAACTGTACCAGTATCTGTGGATTCTGGGGAGAGGTCATTCTCAAAATTAAAAATAATAAAAAATTTTCTTCGATCAACTATGCATCAAGAGAGACTATGGGCTAGCAATATTAGCTATAGAGCAGGAGATGGTTGACAACATCGATTTTGATGAAGTAATAAAAGAATTTGCTGCCGTTAAATCAAGAAAAACACCTATTTAACCTAATAAAAGTTGTAGTTTTAAGTGACGGATTAAAGATGTGTTTTTTGCCTTGCGGGGGGGGCCCTGGTGTAGTGTCCCTGGGTGTGACGATAAATTATCTAAAAGACATAGATTTCGTAAAGATTTAAATTATTTTAAAAAATGGCTGGCAAAAATAAATAATCCTCAATTAAACACAGAAAAAACCATAAACCGTTTTGTATGCAATATACGTTTTGAAAGTAAACATATTGTTGCTGGTACTAAACGAGGACTTAGCCAAGATGCAGTTCCTACATTATATTTGCCAGGTAAGTTGATTAGTTGTTAATAATATATTTGTCATTACACAATTGCTTTAGAAGAAACATTAACCAACATACACCTACGGAAGTTGATATTCCTAGTAGTGAAATTGCACAGCAAGTGTTACCTGAAGAAGTAATAAAAATGTAACCCATTCTGATGGCGATGTGCCTTTAGAAATTATTGAAGCGAGGCAGTATCGTTTGTGCACACTACATAAACCGAGTAGTTATTTATATTTTGTAATCACACAATCAATCATAAGATTATTTTATTTAATACCTAGATACTGTAATTTACTTAATTTAAAGAAACATTTAAAATTTATTTTGTGTAAATATATCAATTTTAGTATGTTGAATTTCAAAAAACATGAATTAGGTGAAAAAGTTGTTGATATTATAACTAGATGCATTATTTATTTTTGGTGTAAAAGAACAAACAAAATTTTAACTGGAAAAGGTATTAAATTTATCCAGTCTATACAAAGGAAGACACAATCTGCTTCATTGCTTGATCCAGTTAGAATGGAAGCTCACCAAATATATGTAAATAAATTGAATTATAAATCGAAATGTAAGACTTGATTAATTTAACAATTTCAATTTTTTGTTGTATTTAATTGTGTATTATAATTAATATTTATTACAATATAAACTACAAATCCAACGTTCTATCTGTTTGCTCATAGCTCCTGAAAATCATTTTGTAACAATACAGAATTAATGACTTAAGTAAATATAATACAAGAATTTACTTTTAATTTAAATTTCCCTCTTTCTATTTTACTTTTCCCCACAACCGTTGGAGCGCTGAAGATGGTCAACATCAAAAACATGCGACTTTCTCATCTAAACGTGGTTTACCTATGGTATATTATCTCCTCTCTAATATCTAACAGGGAATTAATAAATAACCAGTCAAATATAATAAATAACGTAAATAAATATATAATAAGCATATATTTCTTAAGGTCCAAGATCAGAAGCTTGTATTATGTATTCGCCAAAGGAATAAACCTACTTCCAATCATATCTCTAATAAAAATAAAAATAATTCAACTAATGATTTATTACTTTTATTACACTTACATAATCCATAGATTAAATAAATTATCTATACATTTTCACACCCATTTCCAACATAATCAGTGAATTATAATCTGGATTATTATAAAAATCTGTTATCTGATTACTTCAAGCTGTTTACTTTGTGAGAATTGAAATTACACAAAATACAGGTACGGTTCTAGGACTTTTTGGAACGGTTGTTTCAATGCGGTCGTTTCTTAGCTGGCGGTTTAATGACGCTATTTTAATTTTAATGGTTTTTCTATTTTTTAGTACATTTTGTTCTTCGAGATTTTAAAATTTTCGAATATATTAATCATTCATATTAAAATAATCTCATATGGGCAAAGCATTTGTTTAATATTACATTTAGTTATTTTTGTTTGTAGGTTATCTAATTAAATTAATACAAAATACCTAGTCAACGTTTTTAATGATATCCATAATTAATAATCCTTTCAGGCTATTGATTACTTTTTAGAATTAATAACTTATGAAAAAATAACAAAATATAACCTTAAATAATGGAATCATGGACTACCCTTTACTAATATTGAAATAATTAAGTGTTGCTATGTTTTAACTAAGATAATGAAATATCTCAAAAGTGGTTGGATTTAGGTCTGGGAATACTGATACCAAACGAATTGGCTTAAAAAAATACAGCGGAAAATGTAATAAAATACAGGGTGTTCTATTTGAAGTAAGCAACTTACAAATGTTATGCATGTTGGCGGCTAAGTTTAAAACACCCTGTATGAAATATCCATGAGATGGATATATGGAGTTAACGGACAAGCGCTTGTTGTTTATTGGTTACAATTTTACGTCACTAGCTTCGTTATTCATGGAGATATCGTTATTCAATGTGGACTAGGATTTTTTTTAAATTAAAAAGAAATCGAAATATCTCGAAAATACTTCATTTTTGGTATAGGACATTCTGCACAAATTTTATCTAGAATTTCATGTAGAATTCGAAAATAAAATAAAAATATTAGGTTCCATTTAAAATAACAAAGTTGACGTCTACTTCCGGTATAACCGGAAGTGCTACATTCAGGACAATATTATATTTGAACTCAGCGTCATCCAAAATCTACAGCTTCGTAATTTCAAATTTTTAACATAGCTGTATCCGCCATTACTTTTAATCAAAACTCTTTGCGCCACACCCTGTATAGATCCAAATATACTAGAACGATGACGGAGTACGGTTTATGGAATGTTTCTGAATTTTAAGAGGCCATAATTTTATTTTTAGTACATGTGTATTATAAATGACCATTAAAATATGCTGGAGCGTGCGTAAACCGACAATTATAGCATGGCGTGATTTTGCTTTTTAGGTTGGTTACTAGGAAACAGTAATATTAATCTGACATTAATAAACTTCAAAATTTTATTCAAACTTTGCCATCTGTTGCACAATATCTGTAGACTTCATGGAATGACTTGTAGTTGCATGAAAAATTGACGGAAGGCTCTGAGTCTCATACGGCGTAACACTTTCAGCAATCCTCTTAGAAACTGTAACATTATTTACACTAGAATCTTCAATATACGCTGACGCAATGCTAGAAGACTTCCACCCAAACTGACGTTTTAATTCAATACTCATCCCACTGTTCGTCATAATCGTGACCGATGTACGCCTAAATGCGTGACCGGTATATTTTTCAGGTTCAAAAAGATTCAAGTAGCGCGCTATACGAGAAGGAATTGCACCAAAAGCATTCATGCCAACTACTTGTCTCCAGCACTTGCCATCTGCATACTTTAAAAACACTCTATCCTTTGCTACATTTTCAGGACGCTACGACAGATATTTGTTAAAAATGTTTGCATATGGTATTCCAGGACAATCAACAACGGCAATTTTCCTCCCCTTTTCAGTTTTAGATGGGCATATATTAATCAAGAAAACGGCACCGTCTTTTTTTATGTCAGTCAAACGCAAATCGCACATTTCACACCTTCTACAGGATCCAAAAACACTACAAATAGTAACAGCCTGTAAAATAAACTCATTACTTACATAAATTTGTCAAAGTTGTCAATGTACGTTCAAAAACAAAAAAGTATTGTCAGGAGCCCCTGTAAAGGATTTTCGTAATTCTTCTTCCGTAAATGCATATGATTTTTTTTGCTTCGTGACATTTGTTGGTTGCTTTCATAAAAGCGCGAAGTTTATGATAACTCGCCAAATCAACACCCTCTTTCAGCCTTAACATTGTCTGAAGCTACGAGTGAATACACCACAGAGAGGAAGATTTGTATACACTCGACTGGCATAGAACAGAAAAGCAAACAATTAATTATTATGCACTTCTATTATAATATACTAAATTTTACCACTTTCATGTATGTTAGGATCAAAGATTCAGTTACAGTCGTAGAGTCTTTTTCACTCATCCAAGCTTTCAACTTTTCGTACTCCTTAATGTACGTGTCTCTTGATTTAGCAGGAATTAGTTTTTGTTCAGCCTGTTCTGTTAATTGCTCTATTTCGATACGAACTTAGTCAGAACTCATTTTTTGCCAAACACAAAAAACCACAACTGCCAGTAAACAACATTTATAAAAAATCTTCATGCTAACGAAACAAATTTTTCGTACTAAAAATGCGTACTAAAAAATAGTATATAAAACTGGTGTATAAGCGTCTTTAAAGCACTTACAACATTAAAGAAAAAAAAAAACCAAAAAAGATAAGTATTTTATTAAAGAATACTCGTTTCACTCGTTTTCTTCACACTTGTGCGTACTTAAAAGGCTTGCTTATACACTCGTATTATAATATACTATTTATTAATATAATTACAATACAAAGGAAATCCATTGTCAAAAACAGTAATAATATGTACCTGAAACGTCTGCGCAAATCAATATAACATATCTTCCTTAGATCAAATACTCGATAAATTAATATTTCGTAAACTTACACTATATTTAAATAATTTATAATTTAAAAAAATACCTACTAATAGCATCAACCATATTTATATAAGTATATTTTCCTTTATTTTATTAACAACCCAACAAAACTTATCAGTAGCAGCTAGTGGATAAGAGCTGTTGGCTTGAAAATAGGATTGAAAAATTACAAATTCAATACATATGTAAGTATGGAAGTTTATACAATCGACGCTAACGCTAAATCGACTTACTACTTCATTTTACAACGTTTGACAAAGTGCGTGTGTGTGTGGTGAGTGTATGCGTGCACGCGTGTGTGTGTGCGTGGGCGTAGGGGTGATTGCCAGCGCAGGAGTGGGCGCGGGTCCTTGCGAGGCCGTGTGCGCGCGCGTGGAAGTCGGCGAAGGAGTGGGCGTGGGAGTGTGCGTTAGTGTGTGCATGTGCGTGTCCGTGCGCGCGAACGAGGGAGTGTGCGTGGAAGTGTGCGTGTGCGTGTGCGTTCTCGTGTGTGTGTGTGTGCTCGCTGCAATACGAAGAGGATGGTTTTTAACACTTTTGTGATACCAATGACCTTAGAAATTGTTAGTATATACCAAAGTATGTTGCGAAGTAGTAACAACGTTGCTCCATTTTAACTGCACTGGAAATTAAGCTTCACGTGTAACATAACTTTAACCAAAATCCTAATTATTAGTAATACAAACGCAATACTTAAGTTTTCGTCAAATGCCCTTATATAGGGGAGAGTGCCTGTATTGGATCATTTTTAAAAAAATGCAAGAAATGAAAAACTGAACAGTCTTTAAAAAATAAAAAGGTAACATTTGGAAACTTTGTTCTATGGTAAAACCACTAATTGGATTTTTTTCTTAAAATGTACTACACATTTGTAAGAAAAAAATTCTTTGCAAAAAACCAACTTGAAAAAAAATCTGAAAAGGTCTAATTTGAGTAACCAGTTGCTTAATCTGAACCTTACGGTTCTCAAATTGCACCATCATATAATTAACTCAATTTGGGTATAAACAGATACCGTCCTCGAGCGCAGCGCATTCATCATGCGTCTATTTAGCACAATTAACGCATTTACTCCAATCCCCATAAACCTTCGAAAGAAAATAGGTATCACTATGAAACAGGCATTCAGCATCGTCCTCTTTATAATAGTCATTAGGGTCCCTTTCTATCAAATCTTCTTTGTATTCGTAGTACTCGACACTATCTGCTTTTGGAACAAGAAGTAGAAAGTAGCTTTCAAAACTAATACCAATGTTCTTAAATGTTTATGTAAGGCCAACGATTCAAGATTGGAAGTCAGGTATTTGTAAATTGAACTGCATATTCCTTAATTCTGTTTATATTATAACAGATTAGATGTTACAAATATAAACACAGACAAATCAAATTATGCCAAACATTTAACAGTAAATAATCACGTTATAACTACAAAAACAACATAACATTTTTAGATTTTTGTAAAAAAAGGTGTTACATTAGAAACTTTTAAACATAAACAAAAAGTACGTTTAATGAACGAACATGTTGATATTGTGAATTCAGCTTTGACAGATATTTTAAATGTAGAATTATAATTTACATTAAGTTTGCTGTTTTACCTTAATGATTTGTTACCATCGGCGAAGGAGTGGGCGTGGGAGTGTGCGTTCGTGTGTGCGTGTGCGTGTCCGTGTGCGTGGGAGAGGGAGTGAGCGTGGAAGTGTGCGTGTGCGTGCTAATGTGTGTGCTCGCTGCAAATCGCATAAATCCCCGTCACCTTTATGCAATCGTACTTTTTAAATAAACTTTCGTAAAAACTACATTGGTAAGTACTTCATTGGAAAATACTCATACATACATTTTTGCTCACAATCGTTATTTGCCTGCTCTTCATTTGAAGATAAACAACCACAAGTACGTCTTGAACTCTTTAATCGCAATCGCCTTTGTCTCAATCGCTTATTACCGGGACACATCAACGCAAACTGTTCGTACGATAGGAAGTGGAAAACCTGTGATACTGGTTTTTTGACATTATTGTTCAGCCACCTTCTTGGCGCCCAATCTTGATCCAATTGTACTTTAGGTACCAATTGTTTTAGAAATTCAAGGTAAATTCGGTCGTTGCCACATCGCAAGATCATTGATTGGTTCAAAAAGTCAAGCTTCACACTTTATTTTAATATTACCCCTTTTTAAGAGTAACGCATGGAGAGTTAATAACAAATTAGAGAACGACGTTATTTTAAAATGGTACATACTTGTAATCCAAAACGACAGTTTCGATTTATGTTGACTTCGTTTTAATACTACAAAATGTTTGAGCGAAAACGTTTATTTCACTTTCGTCAATTCACTTTCACAAATTAACGTAAAACTAAAAGAGCAGAGCAGAGTTAGATTTATACAATTACACAATTAATTTGTGTATTTTCACTTTTTTGGTGGGCATCAGTTCCATTAATCTAGGATTTTTTTTGCTATACGTACGTTGTATGTAACCGAAATTTACGCTATACGCGAAAATAGCAGTAGAAGCAACAGATAAGGAATCGGCCAGTAGCTCAGTGAAAAAATGGCGTGGGTGTGTTGCTAAGTTTGCGTTTAGGATAGCTCGTAAAACGTGAGACACAATAAGGGTTTGTCAAAATCATATGGGCGCCAGGATGTTTATAAATGTCAATATTGGGGTCGTAATACCTAAATGCGATAAATTCACAGCTTCCAAACAAACAAAAAAATTTGCTTAACTTTTGTCACAAATCCACGTGAATCAGTGAATTAACGGCCGGCGTGGTGTTTCCTATAAAACTTCAAAATATTTGCACGTACACGCAATAAATGCTAATAAACCAGCTGATCGTCAACAATCCTATTAACTTTATATTTACGTTTCGTAATATCTCAAAACTTATCTCTTGAAATAAAACAGACAGACAGACAGGCATACAGACAGACAGACAGAGAGACAGACAGACAGACAGGCAGACAGACAGACAGAGAGACAGACAGAAAGACAGACAGACAGGCAGGCAGACAGACAGACCAGACAGACAGGCAGACAGGCAGACAGACAGATAGACGGACAGACCGACAGGCAGACAGACAGGCAGGCAGGCAGGCAGGCAGACAGACATACAGACGAACGGACGGACGGGTGGGCGGACAGGCAGACGGACGGACAGACAGACAGACAGGTAGACAGACAGATAGATAGACAGACAGACAGTCGGACGGACGGACGGACAGACGCACGGACAAACAGACAGGCAGGCAGATAGCCAGACAGCCAAACATACATACAAACAGACAGACAAACATACAGACAGACAAGCAGGCAGTCAGACAGACGGATAGACAGGCAGGCAGGCAAGCAGGTAGACAGACAGACAGACCGACAGACAGGCAGGCATGCAGACAGACAGACAGACAGACAGACAGGCATACAGACAGACAGGCAGGCAGGCAGGCAAACAGACAGACAGAGAGACAGACTCTAATTTTTTTCTAAAAATGGATTTTTTCTCGATAACTTTAATGATCCAAAGATATCGGGCACATTTACACACAGACACACAATCAGACACGAAATTGTTTTTCTAAAAATATGTTTTTCGTTTTGTTTAGGCCACAAAGGCTCGTAAAAAGTGGTGTTTGAAAATTAAAACCGATTACATAGCTCTCTCTTTCTACGTACGTATATGAGAAAGCTATATTTGAACGTTGCCGCTGTAAAGTTACTTGAATCAAAGTTCGACTACCTTGAGCATAACCCAAAATATCTCATCTTTTAAATTTTATCTTACGTAAATAACTATAACGTAGTCACAAAGGAAGGAAGTCACAATAATATACACAGAAAGTTTGAAATAATCCCAAGTCCTTAACACTAGTATATTATTACAATAGGAAGATAAAATAAATAAACAATCAGAGTATTGATACAACTGTTAAAAAATACATTCAATTTTGTAAAATCTAATAATAAATTGGGGTTGACGCTTGCAAGATTGAAATTCCACAATCTTATATTGTAAGTATCTTAATTTTAATAAATAAACGGAAAAATAATATTTCTGGAAACATAAATTTGACTAATTTTTGCAATAAGAATTTTTAGTTTACAGTCAACAGAGTATAATAAGAATAGCGCACAAAATATAATGAAACGATCGCGGGCGAAAATACTTCTATGAAATTAAATAATTAATCGCCTAACGGGCTCCTAAGCACAACTGCAAACAAGGAAAGTATATTCTACCGCCTACAATACAAATACAAATACAATTAAAAAAACCACACTTTATTATAATCGCCAACATGTAAGGTATTACCTTGATTTGTACAAACGTACACATCAATTGACCACTCTGGGTCCTGCCCTCTCCTTTGTACTGGGGTATAGATAAATTTCGTGTAAATGACACTCTGCGTATCGCATCGATGGAAGTCAAATCTTCCGGATCTCCCCGCTGCTGCTCTCCAATGTAGTACCCCGCAGTCGGCAATTTTCAATTTATAATTACGCGAGTTAAATAATGAAAGTTGTTTAAGCCAAAACCAAGTGATTAACTAACTGTATTATCTAGTTTAATATAATACATTCGTTTTATTTACAAAACGTTCTTTGTCCTTTATATACATAAATTTTACTAAAGGAAGATTTATATTTACAGCAATTGTTCTGTTTATTTGGATAGCTGTGAACGCGGATGGACTTTGAGAAAAGCACTGATAATACCGAATTTGTAAACTAAGAAACCGTAAAAAAATGCGATTATGTCCAAAAATGAGGAAAAGTGCTGATTCTAACACTAATTCCTCTTTAATGGACCCGTATAAATGAAAATATTTCCCACGGTAAAATTCAAATAATCCCGGGAGATGGTTAACAAATTCAGTACGTCCAACTATCACATCGCGCGGTCAACTTCAACCTCTCTCTCATCTACAGCTTGACTAACACTCTCTTTTCCGAATTTTAACAGTTTCCGCCATAATCTATCCCACGTCAAATAACCAATCATAAAAAACCATTTCTTCAAATCCTAGGCGGGGTAAAAACGATATGAACTTCAGGACCCAAATTAAAAAAAGTACCTCATTAGTCTCAATCTACCTCGAGAACAACGTCATGTAATACGATCTGTTTTCGTCACCTAAAAACTTTGGAAAATCGACTCTAAAATCACGTATTATAGAAACCACATTTTGTCTTTTTAAAATAAATTATTAAACTGACTCCCGACATACCGTCGTCAACATTTTAAACCTTCAAGCTACGTTTACTGAAGTAATTTCAACTACAAAGCACCAATTTCCAATAACGTAATTTTAAACTAAACTAAACTATAATTAACGATAATTCAAAATAAATAGGAATAACCATTATTTACAAAAAATATAAAACTCCCACATAAAATGCCTTTTACTAATATGCAATTGTCAACGCGTGGAACCTAATCGTGGTTTAAAAACTTCAATCTATTAATACACGAAAACCGAAAAATCTATACCCCGTTCAGAAGACTGGATCTCCATTTTGTCATAAATCCAGACTTCGTCAAACAAAGTAAAAAGTTGTAACTAAATTAGTACTTCCCAAAATTTATACTGTAATATCCAAATTTTCAATATCCTGAAACAACAAAGCACAGAATTTCATCCTGCAACTCCTACATACAACATTATAAATATTCTGAAGTTCGAAAAAAAAGAATTACGGAAAATGTTAACCACACGTGACAACGAACCAGCTCAATATGTACTTATATAACAAGATTTAATTCTAATGAGTCTAAAAACTTTCCCACCTTTGATTATATAAGTCAATTTAAGAGAAAAATCAGTAAGTGGAAACTGAAACATAAAGAAATTTCTTTCCCAATTCATATTAATAAAATGGTCATTTTGTATGTCAAATCTTATTACTAAAACAATCGTTTAATCAAACGGATGAATAAAATGTTTACAGTAACACTTTTATTCACACTGCCATTGACAACGTGAATAAAGCAAAATAAATTAAATTCGCGTTACCTTTAAAATATTCATTGCTATGGACGACTTGTTTATAAACAGGTGACAATTCACGCAAACTTTTCAATTTTCCGATTTAAAAACTGAAAGTGTGTTTGCAATGATAAATAAACCGGAAAAAAACATACAACAAATGTTTTTAATGAAGCTGCGGCTGCAATTTATTGCCGGAAAAATTAAAATTAGTTAATTAAAAGGAGTACAAAACATTTTGTGAATGGAAGACAATAAACAATTTAAGAACTGTTAACGAGGGGCGTATTTCTGTGAAAAATCAAAAAAAGGAAAAGTGTCCACCTTGTGGTGTCGTTACTGAATGCTGAAAGCAACGCTGTTCATAAATGAAAATATTGGTATTTCCAAGTAAGTAAACCTAGATACTCTAAATTAGAGTGAACTATTTTCAAGTTTTTCAGGTTTCCAAGACTCACCGCTTTTATAAAAAAAACAGACTTCAGGTTACGAACCAAAATGTCCAAGACTTTTAAAAAATCGGAATGCTACAAATTTTTATCCGAGGCTCCTAATGAAATATATTTATTCATAAAGGTTAAGACATTTCATAAATTATTATTTCTTTTCATTCATTATAGGCAGGTGTAGCTGGAGGATGTAGAATTCACCAACTACCCAAAATTCGAGTTGATGATATTGACGAGGAGTGTCATCTAATAATCTCCCTCTAGGACACCAAAACGAATAAGAACCGCATATTTACAATTATCCATGATGGCGGTGAAATTGATTTAATAGAAATTTACAAGAAGTACAAAAATTTACGACCTCAAAATATACCACACAGAAATTTTTTTTCTTTCATCGGAATCAAAAGTGCACAATACAACCAATCGGTATCAACATTTTCGCAAAAAATACCACAAATGGTAGCGAAATTTTTGATTAATTTATCATCTTTATACCGGACACTGTGTTCGGTGGATTTCTGCAGGAACTGACTTATTAACTCTTAAAAGGAACAGACGCTGGAAGTCTTCTACGATGTCAGAACACTATATCAACGAATCAATTGCTCAAAAAACATCCACATCAACAAGAATTTTAACAGATGTAAATTCACATTAAAGCGAAATACCTGGGACTTGCACTGCACTCGACCGTGACAAAAGTAGATTCAACTTAACTTCCTTTGATTCACCCCACTTTGCTTTTAAATGTTTTAAACATTAGTAATAGTACAATTAACATGTATGTAAATACATTACCTAAGGAATACATTCTTTTGTAACTTCTCGGAAATTGAAAAATACTGTGTGATACACGTCAATAAAGAAATTTGTTACATGTTTAATCGGAAAACGTTTCTTTTTGATAACGCTCGTCATTTTGTCAAATTTACTAACTAAAAACAGCATTTATTCTTAGGTTGAATGTTTCCAATTCACTATTTCGCAAATTTTTACGCATCTCTAATTGCATTTAAATTAACGTATGTAACTTTAGTACACATCTCTTACTTAGTTAAAAATAAGTCAAATTTAGTACCTTCAGCGACATCTCGGAGATTTCGGACCATTTAATATAAAGCAGTTAAAAAGGAACCTGGGATCTTTTAGGGTCAAATAGAAAAAAAGATTCACAAAATACATATTTTCTATTACACATTTTAACTTTTGGCAACAATGATTAAATACAAATTTTCTCAAGTTTGTAAAATTGATTTTAAGGTGTTAGCCAATTTTTCTTTCTTCCTTTTTAAGAACGTCCTTGATGGTGGATGTTGATTTCCTAGAGGATTTTTCGTTTCTGGTTCTGGATGCTGAAGCATCATTTTTGTTGGAAAATTCTCACTTAAAGTAATACTTGGTTAAGTAAAAACATTTCTAACGCTTTTAAAAGGCGGATATAATTGAAATTATTCATTCGTCCATTTCTTCGTAAGTGGCACATGTTTCGATAACCTCATTGTAATTAAAATCGTTTTCAGGTTTTCGAATATAAAAGCATTCAATACTAACTCTTTACATAGAAAGACACCTCAAACGAAATTACGTTGAATGTTCACTACCGGCTCGTTTGTCACCTGTAAGAGGTATAAACGGTCATAATTAATTAAACAACGTACTTATATTTACCTTCTTTTAGCATCTCCGTACTACCTACGTTTCTAACGGCATTCCTTCTTAAATTTTCTGCCAACATTTTACTGTTACGTTACATCCAAAGTACATGATTATCACTGGAACGCGTAAGAGCATTACTGACATCCGTGACCGTATACGTGAAGGCTACTAGATCATTGGAACAGTACATGCAGGTTGCAAGATCACATAAGTAGTTTCGTCAGTAAAGGTCAGATCCTTTCTTTATCACCTGGTTACACGATTGTGTTTCCAAATTTCAAATACATCTAGGCGGTTCTTAGTGAATTTCTACAATGAAAATAAATGTACTCATATCAATTTTGTAATCAAATAATTGACAATTGTTACCTCTTAATGAAATTTATATATTTATATTTTATATTTATATATTATATATTTATATTTTATATTTATATATTTATATATTTCAGCACTGGTTGAGTATTTCCTTATTAAAGCCTGTGGCGCCTACTTATATCCGGTTTCTATCTAACCATATTACCATCACTTTAAGCTAAACCTCCAAAACAACCACGCATCGAAGTGTTCTGCGGTCTTCCGACCGTACGCCTGAGCTTAGTCGAGCCCATTCCTTTTTTTATGCCATATGATGGTTAGACACGTGGCAAATTCATCCACTCAAAAACGTTATCGCTTTCGGCTTCGGCTCGTGCACTAAACTGTTTTTTTGTGGATAACATTCAAAGCTTTATTCTATGGCTTATTACCATTCACCCTATCTCAGTCAGCTATGGATACAATTGAATAAACTTCTTTCATGATTTTTATTAAATCACAACTGAAGCAACTGAAAGTTTGTTTTAATTTGTGCACAAAAAATTAAAATATTAGTGTAATTTGCTAAATTTTTGTTCACCCCTTTCACTGGGGTTTCAACATTTAGGTATTAAAAACGTGTCAAATTTGAATGCAGGCTCTGCACAATTTTTGAGTTATTGCGACCAGAAGAAAAATTACGTTCACCCCTCTTATTCGCACACGCACACACACATGCACATGCAGACGTACACGCACACGCATGCACACAAGCACGCGCACGCACGCACACACGCACACGCACACCCACACGCACAAGCACAACCACACGCACACGCACCGCACACGCACTCGCACACGCACATGCACTCGCACACGCACACGCACACATACAAACACACACACGGACGTACAGACGAACACACACACACATAAGGACACTCGGACACACATGCACGCATACACACACAACACACACACACACAAACACACACACACACACACACACACACACACACACACACACACACACACACACACACACACACACACACACACACACACACACACACACACACACACACACACACACACACACACACACAGAGAGAGAGAGAGAGAGAGAAATACACAAATACACACACACGCACGCGCGCACACACAAACACATACACACGGAAACACGGACACAGGCACAGAAAAAGACCGGCGGGCGTACGGATGGACGGACGGACGAACGGATGATCGGAGGGCTGGATGGAGGGACGGACCGATAATCGGACGGACGAACGAGTAGGCGGATGGACGGCCGTACGGTTTACTGAGGACTGGCTGTCAAATTATTGTATGTCCATCTGACAAGTTATTATTATCTTAATGGTATTGCCTATTTTCATTAGCAAGTATTATAAACGTTAATCAAAACGATGCCAAAAAGTAGTAATATTAAATTAAATAACAAAGAAATAACTATATCTCGGAAAACTAAATTAAAAATAATTGAAGTATTTGGTCGCAAATAAATAACAGCAATTACGGTGAGTAGCGTGGAGCCAGGAATCGCGTAGGAAGCAATCTGGTTGAAACGTAATGTGGGTATGTAAATGAAAAATGTATATGTATACATGTACAATTGTATTCATAGAAAATGGGTACACTAAAATTGTTATAGTGTAAATCGGTTTTGATTGAATTTGACCTAAAAATAATGTATGGTTGACAAGCCTGTCAGTGTCAAAAATTTTCAAAATGCCTCATTTAAGTGAAAATGAAAAAGCTCAAATAATAGCCAGAATAGAAGATGGATGGTCAATACGTACATTAGCAGATTTTATCGGAAGGAGCAAAAACACTATTTCAAGAATTAAGCAACGTTGGATTCAAGAGGAGTCTTTGAAAAGAAAAGTTGGTACTGGTCCGGCACGCATTTCCGTCTTTGAACAAGATTATGCATATCTGGGATATTTAAGGACCAATCGTTTTGAACATGCAAGAAATTCTGTCATTGAAACAGGATTTACTGGGTCTCAACCTACCGGTAGCAGAAGAATAAAAGGATCTGGCTTAAAAAAACGCGTAGCGATCTTGCTTTCAGACCTGGGCGATTTTCAGTAAATGTATGGGGTTGGATAAGCGCTTATGGACTTGGTATATGCAGGCGATTGGAGGGAAGGTTTAACGCCGAACGTTATAGTTATGTCTGTTCTGGAAAATATAATGCTCCCATCTGTTCGACAAATATATCCAAATAACTCATTCGTCTTTCAGCATGATAACTGCCCGGTCCATACCGCCAATGCTGTGAGGGAATGGTTTCATCGTAATAATATTGAAGTCTTGCCATGGCCCGCTTACAGCCCCAATATTAATCCCATAGAGCATGTTTGGGGCCTAATTGTAAAATAAATATATAAAAGAAGTTTTAGACCAAACAATTCTAATGAATTATGGGAAGTTATTCACGAGTTCTGGGAAGAGCTTAATCCAAATGTTACAGTGAATTTAATTAACTCAATTCCAGACAGATTGGTTCAAGTAGTCGAAAAAAAATGGTCATATGACCAAATATTAAATTTTTATAATTTTATTATAAATCATATATTACATTAGAATAAAATATTAATTATAGTTTTCTGTTATTATTATTGTTATTAGTTACGTTGAGTTTAAAAATTTGCGTTGTAGAAATACTCTAATACATTAAAATCATTTATCACATTTTATATGTTTTTGTTTTGTCTATTGGCGTCGATAAGAAAAGCCTGATTTACGCAAATATGGCAAAATCTAGTCATAAGACTTGTACCCATTTTCAGTGAATACAACTGTACATTTAGATATTCATACAGTAAGTATACGATATATTATTTATATCTTTCTTGACTCGATATTTCGACTTCTTCCTTCCTTACATGTCGAAGCAGTACACAAATAACTGTCCGGTAGTAGGACGATACCGTTAGTAGAGAATGCTACATCGTCCGGGGCACGATTTGGCCAGTAACCGGTCTGCTTGCTATGGTATTACTCAAGAGAACAATACAATTGCCTTAGATCGACCTGGCTACAAGGGGCGGTCAAGGTCGAAACAGACAGGCCACGTTGCTGACGACTGTGCAAGGAATGAATGGCAAGTCGGTACGTGGAATGTTAGAGGTATGCATGGTAAAGAATTTGAAATTGCGAATGTAATGTACGAAAGACACCTTGATATTCTGTGTGTATCGGAGACAAAGCGCAAAGGAAAGAATGCTGTGGAGAAGGAGGATGGCAGCCTAGCACTATGGTCAGGAGTTCAGACTAAAGTGCATGGCGAAAAAGTAGTTGGGGTGATCGTAAGTGAAAGAGCGAAAAGGTGTGTTAAACAATACGAATTGGTATCTCCCTGGGTAATATGGGTTAGAATGAAAGTGGAGTTTCGAAGAATTTTTCTTATTGCATGCTATGCACCGGTGAATGGAGAAAGAGAGCAGGAGCGTGAGAACTTCTGTAATGAAGTAGAGAACGTGTTGAACTATGTAAGCCAAACGAAAGAGTGATGATATTGGGGGACATGAACGGATGGGTGGGTGTACAGAGAGAACATACCGAACGCGTTCTAGGAAATTTCGGAGACCAACGAACCAATGAGAATGATGAACGCTTTATCAACTGCGCCGTGCGGATATGTGGAAGAGAGGCAGAAAAAATGTGCTTGGTGGAATGAGTCGGTAAAAAGGGCAATGGGTAAGAAAAAAGGTGTGTACGTGGCAATGATTGCTGCAAAAATGAGACTGAGAAAAAGCGATTGTATAAAGTGTACAGATTAAAAAACAAAGAAGCGAAGGAGGCAGTGAGAATAACTAAAGAGGAAGTGATTGCTGTGGAAGGAGAGAAAATGAGAATGATTTTGAGGTTAACAAAAAACTCTTCTGGAAATGGGTCAAAAATACAAAGCGTGGCCACAACAGAACGCTGCAGGAGTGATTAATATGAGAAACGCAATAGTATAGGACGATTGTGAAGTGAGGAAATGCTGGAAAAAATATTTCGGAAAGCTGTACAGTAGTGACGAAAGTAACACTGAAGGGTTAAATAAGGAGAATGTTGAAGGAATGATGAACGAAACTAAGAAGGATATTGGGATAAATGAGGTAGAGAAAACGGTAGGAAGGTTGAAAAACGTCAAAGGGGCAGGCGTAGATGAAATCACTGGTGAAATGCTAAAGTATGGGGTGCAAAGCTTATACGAAGATTGTGTCAATTATTCAATATATGCTTTATGAGTGGAAAAGTTCCCCGGGGTTGGAAGAGCGCGATCATTGTACCACTGTATAAGGGTAAGAGAGACAAGAGTAATTGTAAGAACTACAGAGGAATAAGTTTTCTCAGCGTGTCTGGTAAAGTATTTCGAAGAATACTGATTGATAGAGTACGAGAAACTACACAAACTAAGATTTGGGATGTGCAGGCTGGCTTCATGCCAGGGAGAGTATGTGTTGATCAGATGGTTGCTCTCCAGCAGGTGATCAAAAATTGTTTAAGGGTAAAAAGTAAACTGTACTTTGCGTTTGTAGATCTGGAGAAAGCATACGACAGAGTGAATAGGGAGAAGCTGTGGGAAATATTAAATGAATATGGCGTAAATAAAGGTCTAATAAATGGAATAATGGCAGTATACAACGGTAGTCGGGCATGTGGTAGGGTGAGAAGAGGTGTGAGTGGATACTTTAATATTGAGCAAGGAGTGCGACAAGGCTGTGTGATCTCACCGTGGTTGTTCAATATATACATGGATAAATGTGTTAGACAAACATGTACCGATACAAATCGTGTAATGGTTGGAGACGTAAATGTACGACTTCTGGTGTATGCAGATGACACAGTCTTATTAAGTGACAGTGCGGATGAGCTACAAACCGTTCTGAGGAAGTTCGGCACAGTTTGTGAGAGCATGGACCTAAAAGTAAATGTTAACAATACTAAGATTGTGGTGTTCAATCGGGAAGGTGGAAAGGAGAGTATTTACTCTGCAAGATGAAATTGTGGAGCACGTGGACGAGCTGGTATATCTGCGTAGAATGTTCACTGCAGATGGTACAATGGAGGGCGAGATTGGACGAAGGGTCAATGCTAGAAGGAAAATGTTTGAAAGTATGTGGACGATAATTAGAAACGAAAGCATGAGCCCAGCTGCGAAACGAGCAATCTATAATGGCGTGGTTGTCCCGTCTGTACTGTATGGAACCGAGACATGGGTATGTCAAAAAAAGCACGAAAGAAAATTCAATGCCGTGGGTATGAGATTCCTGAGAAGCGCATGTAGTAAAACGAGAAGGGACAAGATAAAGAATGACTGCATAATTACGGAGTGTGACGAGGAAAAGACGATGATGGATAGATATAAAAGTAGTACATTACGTTGATTTGGTCACATTGAGAGAATGAGCAACGCAAGATTAACGAAGCAAATATATGTGAGTGAGGTTAGAGGAAAGGCTGGGCGTGGTAGGCCGCGTAAAACTTGGCTGAATGTAGCAGAATGTATGATAGAGGAAGGAAAGATAAGGAGTTTTAAAAATAAAAGGGCATGTCAGAGATAATGTATCAATCTTGCGGAAGCTAGGGAAGTATGCGGAGATAAGAAAGCATGGAGAAAGATTGTGAATGAAAAATAAATAAGTGGCAGGTATTGTTTTGCCTACCTCGCAAGGGAATGGCGTGAAGGTTAAGTGAAGTTAAGTTAGTTCCTATACTGATCGTCACCAAATTTCACTAGGGTACTCATAATTAGGTGAAACACGTGCCAAATTTGAATGCAAACTGCACAATTTTTTGAGTTATTGCGACAGGAAGGAAAACTACGGTTTACCCGTCTTATGCCTTACTCCGTAGCACGACCACCAAAGATTACTGGCGTCTAGACATTCAGACTTTAAAACATCTGTGCCAAATTTGAATGTAATCGTTTTCAAGTTTTTGAAGTAACCCGTGCGAAAAGTTATTATACTTATTTTAATGACAAGATAGGAAGGTAAGTTTTTAGCAATCAGATAAATACTATTGATTTTAAATATAAAATATTAAATATATATAAAACATGGAGAAGCGCAGAGTTCTCCTACGGTATTAATACATCCTCGGTATGATAGAACTTGTTCAAACCTACTACACTCACCCCTTTCATGTATATTGCGAAAACCGCAAAAAAAACAGGCGTGAGTCTTCCACTTCCACTTCCAAAATAAAACGTTACAATCGAAAAGCTTCCCAAAGAATTTATGCGTTACCAAGTTTAATTGCATGATGTTATACTACATTTCAGATGTACGGTACTCACAAATAATTTATAATTTCAAACTAAACGGTAAATATGTGATAAAATGATAGCCACGTGACAACCGCAGATAGTGTAAATCTTTTTCGTGAACATTTGGATATGATTTTACAGAAATATACATTTTCTCCAAATCGCATATTTAACGTTGACGAGAGTGGTATAAAATAGTGCAAATACCATAAAAAATTATCGCACCTAAAGAAGTGCAGCAATTCGGAAAAGCCGTGAGTTGGGAAAGAGGCCGTACCATAACTATTCGTTGCTCGATTAGTGCAGCAGGAATATAACGTATGTCTCAAAGGTTTTAGCACAAAATCCAATGTACGTAAAATACGCGAGAATGATAAAATGTTAGGTTTGCTTTGGAAATAAACATTCTCTGAAAGTTTCTCTTCACTTGGACAGTTCAGTTATAGAAATCAGTTGTACTAAAGAGGCTTACAAATTAGATCTTCGTAAAAGTATTTACAGTCTAGTTGGGCAAATGCATAAGCGTGAAATAATTCGCATATTCGAAAATAAAAATATTTCCCGCAGAACTATTTATCGCACAATAGCGGATTGTGAACAAGGTATACCATGTATAAATCTCCCAAAAAGTTGAAGACCCAGATCTTTTACCCAAGCCAGGGCAGACAGGTTAGTAAGAAGAGCAATAAATATAGTTGAAATGTCGGTCAGGAAATTAGAACTTCTAGGGATACAGTTTGGATGGAGTTGGTTAGGAACGGTCAAGAATATCGAAAAAGGACAAAATGCCAAAAACATACGCCAAATCAGTTGGCACGGATACCACGATGTTGTCGGGCATTAAGGCGGATACATTTTGCCAACAACAAAGTCACTGTTATTGATGATGAAAAATACATATTTCACTCTAAGTAACTCAGAAGTTAAGGGTAACTATGGTTTCTATACTGATAACATACAAAACTGCCCTGAGAATGTCAATATAAAAAAGAGGCAATATTTGCTGATAAAATTTTAGCCTGGTGCGCGATTTTTATAAGAGGGATATCGAGGCCTTATGTGGGGCGTGTAATAAGTGAAGCACTGGATAGTCAGCCCTATGTTCAGAATTGTCTGGTCAAACTGAATGACTTCACTAATAACATCATTCTGAAGACGATAGAATGTAGTGGCACCTTGCGATTACGTCAGGGAAACTCAGAATTGGCTCAACGCTCATAACAAACCACTCGTACCACGAAACGACAATTCTCCTAATCTACCGCATATCCGCTGAGGATTTACACAAAAATTCGAGAAATAGATCGGTTTTAACTCGAACTATCATCGATGATAATCATAACACTAGTTATATTATCCCCGAATATAATATTTTGTACCAAAACTTTTGAGACATACGTTATACTCCCCATATGTTTATATATCCACGAGTAACGATGTCAGACCAACTTAAACGCAATGGACCTATTGGAGCTCTGTATGAATGTTCACCTAAAGGCTGGATGAATAAGGATCTGTTTATTTCTCGGCTTCATCGCTTTAAGAGTCATGCATTACCTAGTAAGGAAGATTCTATTTTGTTGCTGTTGGATAATCATTTCTTCCCCACACATCCCTTAGTCTGGAGCCCCTCGGTATAACAGTTTTTGGACCACTTAAACTAGCATATTCCAAAGAATGTTCACTTTTTATGAGAAACCATCCGCATTTATTCAAATTGCCTCAATCGAGAAAGTTCAAAAGGCCTTTCACGTTAGCGGAATTTTTCCGTATTTTTTGCCAGGAGATTTTGTATCATTGACAATGTCGAAAACGTTAATTATAAAAACTGAGGAAAGGGAGATGTTTAGAGCCAAAAAATGTAGCTAAGGATAACGGTAATTCCTGTTCATCAAAGCCTGAAGATAATGTAGGCGCACAGGCAAACAGTGGGATTATTTTTAGCCTGTCTACTTCACAAGCCAACAGTGAAGTTAAAGTGGATGCGTTCGTTTCAGAACTTAGCAAGCGCAATGTATCTGTAGAGGAAATTACTGAATTTCCCATTTTGGAAAAGAAAAGGAAGAGGTAGAAACCTAGGTCTTTATAAAATATTAACAGCAACTGCCGATAAAATAGAGCTATAACTGAAAGAAGCGAAAAAACTAAAATAACCAAGCAAAATCTGTGAAAAAAGTTAAGTTTGATGACAGTTTCTCAAGTAGTTCTTCAAACTACCCCAACGAAAAAGAATTATGCAACGATCTGAAGATCCAATGAGCGATATTGAGGATGAAATATGCCTAATTTTTTGGCGAATTTGGCAAATCCGAAATTTGGTTTATACGTGGAAACTGCCGTAAGTGAGCACATAAAGATTGCGCTGGTTACGATAACCAGAAAAACTACATTTGTGACTATTGTCGTTATTATATTTTTTTTTTTTTGCAACAGTTTCAAAGTGCCATAATCTATCTTTTATTTGATGTTGAAAATGCTATTTCAAGGAATACCGATTCCGCTTCTGCTAGCGACGCTGCAGAGCGGCGGCACTCTGTATTAAGTGCGCAGGAAATCACCACTCCAGCGATTGCACTAAACTCCGTACCGACCGGGCTGAACTGCGATGGTGAACATCCGGTCAACTTCCGGGGATGTCCAAAGTTCCCACGTCTCCCGCAGCCCCAGCGGAAGCAGACCGATGCAACGAAGAAAACATCGCCGACAGCGGTATCCTCTCAACGCCGACCCGGCCTTAGTTACGCCAACGCGACGTCAAGCAGAAGCGAAAAAGCAGAAGTACCGAAGGCGGCTACAGCCCGATCCTCCTGCTTTAGGGTTCGACGCCATTCTAGGTTTCCTAGGAGGCCTAGATTGTCATTAGCACGGTGGCAGTGGCCCTAGCGAAGGATCAAACTGCGACTTACCTGTGCGGAATGGTTCTCACGTACGGTCAGCAGGTGTCTGTACGTTTTGGGTAGGCACTTTCCGGAACGGCGACGAAAAGGGATGCCTCGGATAAGTATACACATCTGTCCTAAACCTACTTGTTCTACACCGCATCACGGAATAGACATCCCATCATATTACTGCAGAACAATAGCTACAGTATAGTGGTGCAGGCTATAAGAAGACCAAACTTACATGTTTTTCTATTTATTTCAGATATCCGAGGCAGCAACAGGAACATCAGCATCAACAACTAGCAATCGAGCGCCAACAGGACAGCACAGCACACAGGATCAACACAACACCACCATCCACAACAGGATAATTTTTTCTTTTTGGAAGCGCTAATATTACAACATGATGTCGACATGCCATACGCTAACTTACATAACACATCTACCTACAACACACGCGCTGAAGAGGAAGCATACTCCTGAACAGCGCACGACAAATATAATATATATATATATATATATATATATATATATATATATATATATATATATATATATATATATATATATATATATACATATATATATGTTATATTTTATGTTTTGTATTATATATTATATTGTACTCTGTACTATATGATCATATCATTGTAAATACTTATCCAAAAATTCAATAAACTGTTGAAATTGAAAAAAAATATTTATTTTTTCAAAAATTTACTACCTTGTATACAGGGTGTTAAAAAAAAGAATCAAATTACGTCAATTCTCACGTTTTTTGTCTCTTAATAAAAAGTAGTACTCCACTGACTTTTTCCTAACTTTTCAGTTGAATTAAATAAAGGAAAACAACAAAATAAATATTAAAAAAAATACGTGTTTATTGGAAAAAATTGGAAAAAATTTCTATTTGAGATTTTAACAAGAACTAAACGAACGAAATAAATAAATTAAACAAATAAACTTAACCTATAACAACAAAACAAAAACGCTATCGTAATAATAAATAAAATTAAAGAAACTGTTCAAAATGTGAACCATTTTGTTAAATACATAATTCACACCGACGCATAATTGCACGTGGAATATTAACTAAAAATTATCTTATTTCATTACACGCATCCCTAATCCTACTAATGAGTTCATCTCTTGTTGTCACAGGAGTTACATACACCCTTTCCTTTAAATACCCCCACACAAAAAAATTTAAGGGGTTTAGGTCTAGAGACCTTGGCGGCCAGGGAACTGGGCCTGCACGATCGATCCATCTTCCTGGATAAGGGTTGTCCAGCCAGTTTCTAACGATTCTGCTATAATGAGCTCGACAACCATCAAGCTGGAACCAAGCCGTTCTTCGTAAATTTAAGGGAATATGTTCCCACATATTCCCCTGATCATTCTCTAAGAATTCCAAGAAAGCCGCAACATTCATCTGAGGCGGTAAAAAGTAGGGCGCAAAAAGGTGATTATTGTAAATACCTATCCAGACGTTCACACTACATGCTTCTTGGAAATGTCTCGGGCGAACTACATGTGGATTTTCATGTGCCCAAACGTGCTGGTTATGAAAATTTACCACACCACGGCGAGTGAAGCAGGATTCATCGGTCCATAAAACATTATTTAAAAAACCTGGATTGTTATTATTTTCAGCAAGAATCCATCGACAATACGAAACTCTACGTTCTGCATCCCCTGGTTGTAGTCCTTGAACAGGTTGTAAATGGTAAGGACATCGGTGATCCCGTCTTAATGTTCGGTGAATAGTAGTATTTGAGACTCCACCTAAAGCTACGTATACTCTTCTAATGCTAGTTGTGGGATCTCTGTCGAATTCACGCAAAATTCGTCGTGGAATATTTCTTTGCTGCCTATGATTATTATTTTGACAACCATGCACATTATTTAACCCCAGACTTATAATTTGTTGGTGAACTCTTACAAATACTGAAGGATGAGGAGCTCTTCTAAAAGGAAATCTTCGCCTATGTGCACGGGCTGCTGCTGCTGAACTTTCATTTACAAAGCCATAAATAAAATGTATATCCGCTATTTCTTGATTAGAAAACAAAAATGGCATTTTAAAAGATCAAAATTAACACAATAAAATATGTAAATAAATTATATTCTTTCTTATGCACAAATCGTATTTAAAATAAAACGTGAGATTTGACATAATTTGATTCTTTTTTGTATTATTCTTTTCATGGCACACTATTTTTTGCGGGAGCATCAGACGTTCTTTACTTACCATTTGGAAGCTGTTCATGGATTACAGCTAATTTATCTCAAAAACTATGCATTTTTCGAAAAAAAAGCTGATAACAAAAAAGTTCCTAAATGAAATGGGCAATCTAAATTTTTGGTTTTTAAGAGTTAGAGGCGTCGCATGAAAAAGTTCGGGGGGCATAAAGGGTGTACCACCCCAGAAAATGTACTACCCTGTAGATATTGATAAACGTTAAACTACTCTTAATATTGAGTTTAAGGAGTGTAATATGTGTACTAAATTTGGATTTATTATTTTAAATAGTTTTGAAGATAAATTAAAAGAACTGAAAAAAATTAAAACTTTGAAACCCTGTATCTCCAAAACTAAGCATTTGGCAACCTATGTTTATATGAACTTTTTGTCTTAATTTTGAAAGCTCTATCGACTGTTAAATTCCTGCTACAAAAAACTGGAACACCCTGTATAAGTACTGCATATTATCATATTGTTGAATTGATCATCAAACTGTGAATGAAACTAGATACTAATTAAGTATTTCTGATTAATTGTTACAGATAATGTTAAATTAAATTTTATGGTTTTACTTATTCAATAACTTTAAAACCACATATGTTTATATAGAAAATATAATCAGAACTTTAGTATTTAACATAATCGTAAAAATCGGACTGAAATACTTATTTATATATTTTATTTTGCATTTTAGCATAATTCATTGCAGACATTGAAATGCAATTATTGATAATAGATAAGAAAATATGCCTAAACGTTATCCAAAAATTAAAAAAAATTAAATAGACAAAGAAGAACGGACAAGAATAGAATACGGACTGGAATGGTAAATAAAATTTCGAGCTTCCTCCAAGTAGATCACATTAAAGCACTTAC
Source organism: Vesta saturnalis (assembly GCA_036346205.1). Classification (NCBI taxonomy): domain Eukaryota; kingdom Metazoa; phylum Arthropoda; class Insecta; order Coleoptera; family Lampyridae; genus Vesta; species Vesta saturnalis. The sequence continues at coordinate 1,804,863 of JARFJB010000001.1, forward strand.
ATTCAAACGAAAAGCATTACTAGATGCGCTTTTTCGCTTAAAAAATTTGATTGATAATGTTATAAAAAAATTGCATAACCTAATACGCTTATCTTAAAAAAGTGTGAATATAAATACGTTGACATTTAACATCACAGAGTTTATTGCGAATTCGTGACTATAGCAAATCGTTACTTTTTTTTTTTACGTGCGCATTGTGACAGTGGCAAATGGCCCAATCAGGAAATAGAACATTTTTGTATGCATCTGTTTGCATCGGTAAGTCACTTAATTAATATAATTACCTATTTAAAATTTACATAACTTCACTTATTTAACGTTACATTTTTTTATTCAATTACCATTAAAATAATTATTTTGATAATTTTTAATCGCAATGTACCTATTAAATTGTTTAGAAATATATTGCAATTAGTGAAACGTGTGAACGAGACCTTAAATGTTTGTATTATAAAACAAAATAATATTTATGATTGGATGCGGAACTTTAGGGTCCCTTACTTCCCCGGGGCGATAAAAAATTTCCATTGCATTATCTCGGTTCTTTTATTTGTTGTAGTATAATATTCAATATATGACAATTCTTCATTAATCTCTGTTAGGTTATGATATAGATACCTACAAATAAATTATATCATTTGGATACAAAAAAAATTGCAGATGTAAATTGGAGTTTTATATATTATAAACGCAACTAAAAGGAGAAAGAGAGGGTATTGACCACCTAAGTAAGATTGTAGGGAATGGAAAATTACTAAGTTTGACTCTAAGGCTACTGTTACACCTGGTAAAATATTTGATTAATTTATCAAAGTTATATAATTTTTTCATCATAGGGATCAAACAATAAATTCATGTTTGAAAAGATACAAAAAATTGTACCATTTGCATAATTACCTATCCATTTTGTGCTTCTTCATACACCAAATACGGTTACCTACTAGTTTTTAAATTATATACAAATTACGTTAACATTTTAACAAATTTGAAAACGTAAGTTATGTTAATTATATTTACAAACTATTCAATTATTTTAAACCATTTAACTGGCATGAACGAACGTAATTCGTTGGGCAATGACAAAATCAATACGTCCCTATAAAAACGCACTTTCTATTATGTAATATACAAATTATGTATTAATTAATTGTGTTCCGATAATTTTTTTGATAAAAAACGAATTCATTTAGTCTTGCTAAACTTAAAATCGTAGTATGTACTGTTTTTGGTAATAACGAATTCATTTCGTTTAAAATATTCATTATTAGTCTGTCGGTAAATGCGCTAACTACGCCACTGGGTTTTTGATCTTATTTTTATTTATGCTCACTTGCAAAAGTTGCTGGAAGTTATAGCAAAAAATGGATACGAAATTAAAACACTACATAACGATGAGGTTAAGATTCAGCCTAAAACTTCAGACAAATATAGACTAATAATCAAAGCTCCAGCAGACAAAAATACAGAATTTCATACCCATCCAACGAAACAGGAATGATCTTTTAGGATAGTTATTGGAAATTTACACCCTACCATTAAATATTGATGAATTAAAGAGTGAACTAAAAACACACAGTCATCAAGTTACCAATATATGGAATATAAAACAGAGTCACAAAAAAAGAATTATTCTTTGTCGAACTCCAACCATCCACTAGTAATAAGGACGTCTACAAAATTGATAGACTTGCTCATTCGATAGCAAAAGTTGAGGCACCCCATATTAAACGACAGTTACCCCAATGTGCGAAATACAAATGCTATGGTCACACAAAAAACTTCCAAGGTGCGTTAAATTCACTGGAAACCATGCGACATTCCAATGCCAGCGCAAGTATAGAAATGATGATGTGTCAATTGTTCAGGAAATCACCCCCCACCCCCCAACTACAGCGGTTGCACTGTTTGCAAGGAGCTACAGCAAAAACTATTTCCTCCATTAAGAAATAAACAACTTGAAATCTCAACCCATAATCTTACTCGACAAGTACAACTTAATCTCTCACATGCTCAAGTTGTGAGAGGTAACCTAACTATGATCAGAAGACATAAACGAATTGAAAACAATGATGAAAGGCATAATCGAGCAAATGGAAAGTACGCTAAATCTATTAACTATGCTTGTCACTATAACTAATGGCTCAACACATTAGACTTGCGCAATGGAACTGTAATGGTCTGTTACAACACAGAGATGAAATACATAATATCCTTTCTCGCAAATCAACACATTGACATCATGCTCATATCTGAATTACACTTTACTGACAGAAGTTACTTCAGAATTGCAGGGTCCTCAGTTCATTCAACCCAACATCCTGATGGTGATTACCAAAAACTCAATTAAACACCACGAACTTCCTGAATACAAACAAGCACATCTCTAAGCAACGACGAAGATTGGTTAGGAACTATAACAATTTCAGCGGCAAAACAACAAACAGGATCAATACTACTTACAGGCGCTAGGAACTAGATTTACAACAGCCGAACATTGTAATGCCAAGAATGTACAATGGGGATCCACAATCACCTTAACTAAAGGCAGAGAGTTACTAAAAGCAATTAATAATGTTGGCGTACATTACATTTCCACGGATGGCCCTACATGTTGGCCTACAGATCCAAAGAAGCTGCCTGACTTACTTGTCTTTGCCATACTAAAAGGGATCAATCTAAATTATTTAAATATTGAGTCCTGTTTAGACTTATCTGCTGATCACTCGTCAATTATAATAACCTTAGGAACGCACGTGGTACTTGCCAAAAGAGCACCTACTTTGAGTAATAAAAACACAAATTGGGAATTGTTCAGGAAAAAATGGATGAAACACTATCACTGGGCAATTTTTTTAAAACAAAGGAAGCAGTAGATTACTTTAATGAAGTTATTAAACAAGCTTCCTGGCAATCTACTCCACAAAAAATACAGTACGTCGCCAACACTGACTGCCCTGCAATGGTTAAACAGAAAATTACCGAAAAGCGTAGACTCCGAAGAAGATGGCAAGTAACCAGACTTGCAGTAGACAAACGAAGATTAAATCTAGCAACAACTGAACTAAAAAGGCTTCTGTTTGACATTAAAAATCAGGCAATACAGAATTACTTAAAATGCCAACCGAAGCGACTGAACATTCGCATAAACCACCTCTTCGCACTGAGGATGGAAACTTGGTTCGTATGACCAAGAAAAGGCATCTGCCTTTGCACACCACCTAACTGAAGTATTCCAACCCTTCCCATCTGGAATTCCAAAAGAAGAGGAAAACGAACAAATAATTTCTTGAAATACCTTTCCAGATGTGTCTACCAATGAAACAGTTGACAGTAACTGAAGTAAAATCTTAAATTCTTAGTAATCTAAATTCGCTAAAGGCCCCCGGATATGAGCTGATAACGGGAAAGGTATTGAAGGAACTTCCTGAGAAGGGCTTAAGGCTCATTACCTATTTATTTAGCGCAGTGCTAAGGTTGCGGTGCATTCCCCCGCAATGGAAAGGTGCCACAAAGTCATCCCTAAACCGGGATAACCTACAGAAACCCTAGCATCGTACAAGTTACTACCGGTACTATCCAAAGTATTTGAAAAATTGCTGTTAAACCGAATTACTCCTATACTACTGGATAATTCCCTAATTCCTGATCACAGATTTGGATTTCGGCGCCAACATGTTACCACCGAGCAAATTCATCAAGTCACAGACAAGATCGTTAAAGATTTTGAGGCCAATAGGTATTGTTCAGCTGCGTTCATAGATGTGTCGTAAGCGTTCGACACGTTGGCCTGCTCTTCAAAATCAAGAAATTACTTCCCCCTAACTTCTATGAACTTATTAAATCCTACCTAGCTGACAGACACTTAGTCAAGTTTGGCGAATATCAAACAACATTATTTCCAATTAACCCTGGCGTTCGTTAAGGAAGTGTACTAGGGCCGGTACAATACCTACTATTCGCCGCCGATCAACAACTAAACAAACTATGACTGCAACATTCGCCGACGATACAACTGTGCTGACGTCTCACTCTGATCCGGTAATAGCATCTCGCAACCTACAATCACATTTGAATATACTACAAACATGGTTTGAAAAGTGGCGTATCAAGGTTAACGGAGTAAAATCCGTCCAAGCAACTTTTACGACAATCAGCCCGTCCCACAAGCCGAAAGTGCTTAGAAACTCATCTAGACAGACTGTTGACAAGGAAAAAACATATTTGGACAAAGAGAAAAGAATTAGGCCAACAATTTCGTAAAATGTACTCGCTTTTAGGACGTAAATCGCAACTGTCACTGGAGAACAAATTATTCCTGTACACAACAGTACATAGGCCGATGTGGACCTAAGGCATACAGCTGTGGGGGACTACAAACCATTGAACATTGAACATTGAAATCCTATGACGTTTTCAAGCCAAGACACTTAGATGTATAGTGAATGCACCATAATATGTACCCAATGAGGTTATAAGTCTAAATCGCGGTGTAGCTTCAGTCAACGAAGAAATATAGCGATATACTGTACATTATCGCGATTGGTTAAACACCCATCCAAATTCCCTCGTTGTACCTCATAGAAGTCGAAGAAGGCTAGATTTGAGTGAATGTTTGTGAGAGTGTGGTGCTAACTATACCTAAGCAAACTTTTCGAATTAATCAAAGGAATTTGTTAATAAACTCTTTCCTTCATGAGATGTATTTTCACACAAAATGTACTTAATGTCACTAAGTGACAGATTGTATGTTTCTTAAATAAAAAAAAATTGCAAAAGTTGTATTGTGTGATAAATTTACTTTGTAAATTGATTTCTGCAGTTTTATGAATAAAGTATCTTTCACTGAAATAGGTATTACACATTTTTATTATGTAAGGACATCAACTTGGTTTTATTATGTATTACATTTTTACCTTCCAACCTACATATACGTACCTATACACATATACATATACATTTCTTAAACCATTGGAGTCATCAAAATGAAACTTTGGGAATATAATGAACTATAGGTTTACGTCTTTTTTTAAGCTCTTTTGACGACGTCAACATTCCAGGTGGCGTTGCGACGTAGGAAAAAACAGACAAAAAATTACACATACACAACAATGTTCTGAATAAAAGCAGTCTTTCGCCTCATCCCAAAAATATATTCGTACAATTACAATAAATTACATATATAAAAAAATCAGTTCTTAGACAAACAATTCTAAATAAGCCGGCTAAACCACATACACTGAATAAACCATTACCACAAAGCCTTACAAGGGTAGGGTGAAACTAAAGTAGTTACTTTAACACTATTTAAAACTAATAAGCAACCAAAGCCGTGGGTAACCATTTCTAATTGCGAATTCAGGCGTAAAGATGAGATTGAGACTTTCTCAATAACATGGACCCGTTTCTGTAAACCCCGGTATCGTTAACAACAATTAAACTGAGATTTATCATACCACGCTTGTCCACGCATTAATCCCTTTACGCGGCCGAAAATGTTAGTAAAACAATCCAGAATGTTAAAACACCAGCCATAAAGGGAACGCCGTACAATACTGGCGCGGTTCTAGAGCCAGATTTCAACTTAATAAGAACACTTTTAAGATGGTGTATTGGCCATTAAATTACTACCACATTACTACTCTATGTTATCAGCTACAATTCTGTGCGATTTCAATATCTTGTGATAATTAAATAGTAACTTCTTGCAACGCAATGATGGATTTTCTATAGGTTACATTAACTTGTTGAATTGTTTGGTATGAGCTTTAATCTACATTTACATACCTACTTACGGTTGAATATAATCATTTAATTAATCACTTGATCACCAACACTTGGCGGATTACGGTACGCAGTTTAAAATGAAGACCGTGGCGATTATTGATATAAACTGTTTATACGCCGGCTTCGTGGATTAAAACCAAAACGGTAGGATTGTTTATCGATATCAGCTTTCTTACATGACCACTTCGTGGAAGTATCTGTATGTTTACACGACCACTTTACATTAAAGCCAATAAATGTACGTTTTCATTTTTCTTCTAAGACGGAAACGACAATGTATTTATAGCCACAGCGGTGTATAATTATTATCGGTAACAAAACACACGGCACGGCCGAATCGAAATGTACGTTTTCATTTTTCTTCTAAGACGGAAACGACAATGTATTTATAGCCACAGCGGTGTATAATTATTATCGGTAACAAAACACACGGCACGGCCGAATCGAACCTCTAGCTACAACTAACTGTTTTCTCCAAAATCCGCCTCTTTTTTTTCAAAAGTTATTAATTGATAAAAAAGTACTGCGTGAGAGTTTCTCTCCCTTTTTTACATTCCAAATCAAATATTCAATCATCCGAGGAAAACCCCGCTTATATATTAAGTTTCAGCGTAACAAACAGAGACCCGTCTTTTGGTTTTGGAGTATTTTCCAATATAATTCAGCCGGTGATTTTTCTAAGCGATTAGTCACGGGTTACTCGAATAATGCACTTTCAGCCGTGAAGGAAAACGCCTGCTTTCCTACGCCAACAGTGGTTTTTTTCTTCTATTCCCTTTGATTAGATAATTTAAATCTTAGTTACATAAAATAAGGCATACTTCTATAAACATGGTCAAATTACGCCTAAACCCCTGGAATGTTGAAGGTGTCAAAAAAGTCGTAAACCTATTGTTTACGACATTCCCAAAGTTTCGTTATAATTTCTTCAATGATTTAAGAACTAAAGGGATGGGACTTACTTTATATCCTTTCTATATGTAGGTATAGAACGTTATGCATTGACTTTTTGGTTCCCGCTAAATAGTGTGTGCGTGTATGCGTATGTGCGCGCGCGAGTGTGCGTGTGGTGTGTGTGTGTGTGTGTGTGTGTGTGTGTGTGTGTGGTCGCGCGCGCGTGTGCGTATACTTCTGCGTGTGCGCACCAGCGTGCGTGTGCGTTTGCTCGTGCGCGCGTATGCGCGTGTGTGCACGTTAGTATCAACTTTAACTCCAGAACAACACGTACATACTTCATATATCGTATTTAAGCTTGTTTCCATTTTTCCTCTAGCTGGCTAGATGTTTGGGAGAAATTGAGCGGCGGAAAAGGGGGGTTTATTACGAGCAGTGTTTGGATTTATCAAATATTTTTGAAACAGCTGTGTACTCCAAAGGTATAAAAATACCAATATCTAGACCTTAAACATATCAATTTAGTATGTGTTATATGATTGGAATTAAATTTAATTATTGTAATGCAGATTTAGTGTGTTTAGGACTGTTGTTTTTTTGTTATTAAAAGGAAGGGGGATTGAGGTTGACATATATAAAAACGAATTGTATCTTTGGTCTCCGAATTTATACTAATAGATCAGTTTATTACTGTATTGATGTTAATGTAATGTAAAACAGTATGTTCTACGGAATTTTTTGATACGACGCGTAATTTAGCAGAAAAATCCCTAAGGCAGAATTTAAGTGTTAGTTCAATTTTTTATAATATCTGAATAATAATAATATCTGAATAACGATTAATTTTATAAGAAAATACGTAGACATATTTTTTAAGGAAAATTTGATTTTACATAACTTTTCTTTATAATATTTCTTAATGTAAAGCAAGTCTAAAAATTAATTAAATAGGATTGATATTGCATAAATTGTGTTTTGAGTATTTTATAGAAGCGAGTGGATTTGACTTTTTTTAAGTTAGCGTCTATTAACGTCTATCTGAGATAAAGTTTTAAACATCCATCTGACATAGATTATTGTTTTTCTTTTTACAGCGTTGCCTATTTTCGTTATGAACGTATTAAAATAAGGGACGCATAATTATCCTAAAAAAAATATGATTAAAATTATTTCATTTCTGTTGCGCAGGAGTGTATTCTGTGAAGAAATGAGCGCGCTAATGCTGATCGTCTCTACTAGAATGGGCCCGGCATCGCTGCCATTTTGTTTGTTGGCGTGATAGGCCCTCAAGGAGTGGCGCGAAATAAGGCATGGGGTATTTGCAAGACCTGGGGGGGGGGGGAGTGGCGATAGTCAGTGACTCTGTGGTGGAGGTAGTCATGTGACCCGGTGGGTGAAAGAGGGGTCAGGCAAAGGTCCAATTATTTTAATTATGGCGTCATAATTAAATTGTATCGCCATTTTGTTTTAATTATGAGTCATAATTAAATTGTGTCGGCGTTTTGTATTTAATTATGAGTCATAATTCAATTGTGCCATAATTTTGTTTTTATTATAAGTCATAGTTAAATTGTGCTGCCATTTTGCTTTTAATTTTAAATCATAATTAAATTGTGTCGCCATTTTGTTTTTAATTGAGTCATAATTAAATTCATCAAATCAATCAAATCGATTAATCAATGAAATCAATCAAGGATCAAATCAATTGTTTTGTCTGTCAACAACGCCGCAGACAATTTAATTATGAGTCATGATTAAAAGTAGTGGATCAAACCAACCATTCAAATCAAACGAATCAATGAAATCAATCAAATCAAGGATCAAATAAATTAATCAATCTCAATCAATCTCAATCAAACCAATCTCAAGTGTCACAAAACAAAAATGATTTTTATTTATCATCATTACATAACATAATAATTATAATAAAACCGTTTTCTAACTGAATATTAAATTGGTTGGTTTCGCTATTGGTCCTAAAGAGCGCATTGAAACATCTTTACTCTTAACTGCTCATTAAATTGTTGTATACGTAATTAGTTAATTACGTAAAAGGTGAAGGGTGTGTGAAATACAAATATGATGTTTTAAGCCTTGTTTATAGAACGAATTTTATAAAAACCTGTGTAGTACCTTAATCAAATTCATAAACAGATTTTTAATTACAATTCAATTTTTAAATCGCCAAGTAATTTAGAAATAAATTTAAGATGTTGATCTGAAACCAGCTTCTATGAAAGCATCTTGGTTATAGAGGCAAGATTTAAAATTCGTCCTTAAGATAGTGATTTGATAATATTTAAATGAAAACATAAACATAGTTTTGATGTTAAAAACCCGCAGCTAATGGGTAGAATCTAATATTGTCCATACTAATGATTTACGCTATTTCAACTTCAGCCAAAAAGGCGCTTATTAGACAGATGATCTTTGCAATGTGTTGCATAATTACATTGGTCGCATTTGAATTCATTATTTGAACTGTTTTTAAGATGGTCATTAAAACTATTTTTGCGATGTTTTGCATAATTGCATTAGTCGCATTTTTTTAATTCTTTACTTGAAGAGTGATCATTAGAATTGTTTTTGCGATGTGTTGTATAATTGCATTAGACGTATTTGAATTCGCTACTTGAAGAGCGTTACCTAAGATAAATCATTAAAATTACTTTCGCGATGTGTTGCATAATTAGATTGGCCACATTTGAATTCATTTTATCAAGTGTGTTTTTGAAGATAATCATTAAAATTATTTTCGCGATGTATTGCATAATTACATTAGTCGGATCGAAATTCGCTACTTGTGTTTTTAAGATGATCATTAAAATATTTTTCGCGATGTGTTGATTGGATGCATTTATATTCATTACTTGACGTGTTTTGGCGATATGTTAAAAATCATGTAATTGGATTGTGTGGGGTTTACTGATTATGTATCCAACAATAACATCCTAACATTATTTGAAACTCTCTGTGTTTTGGAAAAATGCTTAATTAGGTAATTACGTAAAATAATAAAATGCAATTACGATTTTTACGTTCTTTGTGTGACAAACATTCCTGTAATTAGATTGGGCTTATAAAAACAGCGTACCATCTTTCTTATATTCATTCATTTACACTGCATACGCTGTGTGTTAAACCTGTGCTACAATGTCAAGCTTATCAATTTCTACACTTTTAAATATTTTCGGGAGTCGATTGAAGTCTGAGATCAGCTATTGTAAATGTACTATTACATTATTAATAGCGTTGTTGGTGGTGAGACCATAACCGAGGTTCATATAGGGCGTTTCCAGAGATTATGTGACGCAATGCAAAAGATTCAGTCCTAATTAATGGCTGTGGCAAGTAACATTTCAACTTTCTTAAAATTTATTGTTGTTAATACTTCTTTATCATTCTAGATGTTAGCTAAAGTGCAAGGCCATGTTAGTGGTGGTGGTTGCGGTGGTGGCCTATCATCGTTTAAAAACGCTGGACGTACCGATGTAAGTAGAATCATTTTTTATAAATGCAAACCTGTATTCATTTTCTGCCCACATCTTAAATATTCACGTGATATTACGTTACTAACCGATGCGTTATTTTAGAAGCCAACAATTTCTTCAGCCGTCGATTGTGTTTTCGATACCCATATTCTACCGCAGTGTACATCTCCGGCCGTGGATATCGCTGTACGTACAAATAATACACACGCCTTTACTTATATTTTCGCATCTAAATTTATATGTTTAATTTCAAAGTACAGGCGGGTAAATGGTGAACAAGGTGTCAGAATCCTTATATGGTGGTGGAGGTGATGATGGTGGAATTAACTCAACGCCCATTGAGGATAATGAGTATTTTAAAGCGATATTTACGGGGGAGAAGTACATTAAAAGGTTTAATTCAACCGCGAAGAGGTTTTTTTCAATGTAAAGACGCTGATTCTAATCAATCGCCAATTACATGACTTAGGGTAAGCACCAGTAAATTTTGTATATTCAATCTTATTAGTTGATCTCTTTTGTACTAAGATGCATTTACTAAAAACATATTTTTGTTGTAGTATTCGTTACATGAGTTGCTGGCAAAAGTGTGTGCAGGGTTTAATCCATCGGACCGGTTTGGTATGGTATGGACTAACGACAATTTCCCTGGTCAACCCTTAGGATTTTCATTTATCCCTGCAGATCAACTGAACTACACTGTGATGATGGCGACACTAGAAACGATCTTACAGAGTAATGTAAGTTTCTTTAATAAAGATACGTTGAATTTCCAAGTAGACATAGTTGTTTTACTTGTGGGTTATGGTGGCGGTGCAACGCGTCAGAGAATGACGGGCGTAAGTTTTGCAGCGTTTTGCAGACTTTAAAAAGGTACTATAACTATCAACAATAGCGACAATTTATGTTTAGGGCGGGCATTAGCGGTGGCCATAGCTGTAGCCGAGGACTATCCTGAACTGTTCTGCCTGGTAAAGGCTGGCCTATTTTGAATTAGAGGACGTAAGAGTTATTGGCTGCCGCTAATGTAGGCTGCCTTGAAAAAGGCCAACCTATTTAGCTACCGTTAATGTAGATTTGAATAACGGCGGTAGTGTTGAACACATACAACAATTTCAAGATTATCTAAGTACTTACACTATAGTTGTGTATAATCAGAGATTAGGTACATCGGTTTATATTAAGGGTCCAAGAAGCCCCAATCGTAAAACTTAAAATCATAAACCTACCAGTCTTTGCAGCAAACTCCAAGTTTCTCGAACATATTTAGTGAGTGTGTGGTAGGTTAAGAAACCTCATAAATTCGGTTTCGCACATTGCACCACATGTAAATCCGAAAAACCCATCCGTCATTTTTGTTACATGTCGAAGAGCAAGGCAGACTAAAAAAACTCGCAAAAGACTTTATTTTTGTCTTTTACAATTTCGCCGAGATACACCTACTAACAATGCTAACACCTTCATCCACACTCCCATATTGTGCGTTGCCCAGCATGTCTGCAACCACTGTATGGTTACATAACGGGGAAACCTCACACAATCTAATTACAGGGTTTTTAACACATCGCAATAATATATTGAATATGAAGAACAGTAAGGGACGGTTACCGGTCGACAGCCATGTTTGGAGTGAAGTCTCCAATTTGGCCGGAGACCGGTACAATGAGCGGTAATGTTCGTGATGCTCATACTCTTTGTTGCACGAGTGTGTGCAATTTACCACAATTGAAATTATTTAATTTCTACTAAATAAACGAAAAGTCAAAAGTGTCGTTTTAAATAGAAATATCCAAATTTTTTGTTTTTATTGTTGTGAAATATAGTATATATATATATATATATATATATATATATATATATATATATATATATAATTTTACGTTGGTAAGTAAAAGACGTCGGTAAGTAAAATCTTACCGACGAGTTGGGTCTCGCAACCAGTACACATATCCTACTGTCTTGGAAACATATGGTAAATAAACGAAAAATTTCAATCGTGCAAAAAAAATTATTTTAGTGGCCATCTTAAAAACACTTCAAATAATGAATTCAACCAAACACACTGCGAACATAATTTCAATGATCATCTAAAAAACACTCTTTAAGTAGAGAATTCATGTGGACTAATGTACTTATGCAACATACCGCGAAAATAATTTTAATGGTGATTGTCAAAAGCCCACTTCAAGTAATGAATTCAAATGCGGGCAGTGTAATTATGCAACACATCGCAAAAATAGTTTTAACGACCATCTTAAAAACAGTTCACATAATGAATTCAAATGCGACCAATATAATTATGCACCACATTGCAAACTAATTTTAAAGATCATCTGTGTAATAAGCGCCTTTGATGTTGAAAATAGAGTAAATCATTGCTATGGACAATATTAGATTCTATCCATCAGCTGCACGTTTTTTAAATATCAAAATTATGTTCATATTTTCATTTAAATATTATCAAATCAATATTTAGGGACGAATTTGCTGCTATAACAAAGATGCTTTTATAGAAGCTGGTTTCAGATCAATATCTTAAATTTATTTCTATATTTGTGATTTAAAATTCGATTGATTCGATCGATGCGATCGATCCGATCGATTTGATTTAATCGATTGGTTTGGTCCACTACTTTTAATTATGACTCATAATTAAATTGTCTGTGGCGTTTTTGCCAGACAAAACACTCATAATTAAAAAAGGCCACATTAAAATTTCCCGTCATAGCATTTACAAGAATGGCCGCCAAAGCAAAAATGGCCGCCCAGCCACGCTTACAAAACGGCCGCCAGTCACGCGCTACTCCCACTTCCCCCCCACTCCTTTTAATTGACTAAAAAAATGGTAGAGCAATTCAATTATGGCTCATAATTAAAAGCAAGGCGGAGGCACAATTTAATTATGACTCATAATTAAAAACACAATGGCGATACAATTTAATTATGACGTCATAATTATAATAATTGGACTTTCACCTGTCTCACTCCTTCCCCCACCGGATCACGTGACTAGCCCCGTCCTTGTCCCCAGGGTCGCGTGACTACCTACACTAAACCCCAGGCCGTGTGAATACCCCCGAGTGAATATCAGTACGTGAATTCAGTATTCTCAAAAAATTATCTGGGCTGGGATTTTTAACAATAACATTATTGGTCCGTTTGAAATCGAAGGAAATTTAAATTCAGAAACTTATTTCGAATTATTAGTAACCAACGTAGGTCATGCATTAGAAGAAGAAGGGAAAATCAGGAGATCTGGTTTCAACAAGACGGTTGTCCTGTACATTTCGGTTGACGCGCTAGAGATATTTTAAATGATTCGTTTCCAAATCGTTGGGTAGGTAGAGGTGGTGCTACAAATTGGTATGCCTGATCTCCTGATTTAGCCCCTTGCGACTTCTTCTTGTGAGGCCACCTTCAAAGCAAAATGTATAAAAGGCGCCACCCAGATATCAATTCTTTGAGGTAGGCAATCAAAAACGAGTGCCGGTTAATTACTGACAGACAATTTGCTAACGTTAGAAGAGGTTTTTATTATAGATTAGGGTATTGTTTGTTGCAAAACCCGGATTTGTTTGAATATTTATTGTAACTTTATTTTTCTTTGTCGTTCTTTAGATTTGACAATATAGTTTTAAAACTCTAATTTTATATTTAGTATTTTAAACCACATAATTGCGTCTTTTGTCTTAATTATTTTCAATTTGTTGATTCATACCATTTAACTTATTTCAAAATTCTTTCTTCATTGCAGTAGTTATTTATTTTAAAGTTAATTAATTAATAACAAGGACGACAATATTAATCAACGCTAAATACTTTTCAAAATTGTCTGGCACATTTGAAACAAATTGGAAATCAAGGTGTATCATATTTAGAAAACGCCAATTACTTATTTAGTGTTTTAAACTAAACATTTCATCTTTTAGTCTTGTAATTACTACCTTTATATGTGCAATCACTTTACCTTTCGATTGATACCATTATCTTTTCTGTCGGTTGAATTGGCGAGCATAAATCTGAAAAAACGTTCAATCTAATTTTATGTTAGGGTTTGAGACCGGACACCCGGTATATCAGTACTCTCACCAAAAAATTTTACAATTACCTACCTAATGATTTTAATAATTAAAAAAAGTTTTTTTTTGATATTTTTTTGGTGTCAAATTAATTTCCCAATTAAAGGTTTATAAAACTGTAAAGTAGACTGTAGACTGCTTCACAATATGAGTAATTTGTGTTATGTATACACTTATCCTGATATTAGCTAAATAAGTTATTATTTTTCTAGGAAACCTTGTGGCGCTAGCGGCAGGTATCGCATTAGGGTGGACATCACCTGTCAACGCAAAACTAAAAGATCCCTTATATCTAGAGGACAACCCTCTTGGGCGATTAATAACAGCAAAAGAAGACTCATGGATTGGATCGTTACTGGCATTAGGTTCCATTGTTGGCCCCTTTGTTGCTGGATATTCAGCGGATAAATTTGGCCGAAAGAAAGCATTACTAGCTGTTGCCGGAATACCTTTTCTAGTTTCCTTTTTAATGTTGGCATTTGGAAAATCTATAGCCATATATTATGTTGCAAGATTTATTGCTGGTTTTGCAGTAGGCAGCGTATTTACTGTTCTTCCTAACTTTAACAGTGAAATAGCCGAAGATTCAATACGTGGTGCTATTTGCTCAAGTATGAACATATTCGTTGTGTCAGGACCTTTATTTTCGTATATTATTGGTCCTTACATGACAATAATGGTATTTAACATAATTTGTGCAGCAGTTGCAGCCAGTTTTGTTATATTATTTTATCTTTGGGTACCAGAAAGCCCTTATTACTTACTCGCTGTCAATGATTCTGTGGGTGCTATCAAGTCTTTGAAGAAATTCAGATCTGGAAGTGACTCGGCTGTCAATAAAGAAATGCAAAATATGAAACTAGCAGTTGATGAAGCGACAAGCAGTAAAGCTTCTTTTATGGATATTTTTAGATCCAAAGCTTTGTTGAAGGCTTTAATCATTGCATTGGCTTTAGTTGGATTTCAACAATTCTCAGGTATAAACATAGTTTTGTTTTACTCACAAACAATTTTTGAAGCAACCGGTAGCTCAATACCATCTGAAATATCTCCTATGATTGTGGGAGCCGTTCAAGTAGTAGCAAGTTGTATTACGCCTCTAATAGTAGACAGACTAGGAAGAAAATTACTTCTCTTAATCTCAGCTGTTGGAATGCTTGTTGCTGAAGTACCGTTAGGATTATACTTTTGCTTAAAAGCAAACGGTCAGGACGTTAGTAATATATTTTGGCTACCCATTATCTGTTTGATTGTTTACATAATATTTTATAACTTTGGTTTTGGACCTTTACCATGGACTGTAATGGCAGAAATTTTTCCTTCAAGTATAAAATCAACAGCATCAACTGCTACGGCATCGTTTTGCTGGATTTTAGGTTTTATTATTACTAAATTTTTCTCTGAGGTGTCTGAAGAAATCGGTATGGGCGGGTCGTTTTGGTTATTTTCCGGATTTTGTGCGTTAGCAATAGTATTTGTGAGTACTTCTGTTATCGAAACAAAAGGTAAAAGCTTTCAAGAAATTCAAGACATTTTAGCTCGTTAATTTATATACTTTGAACAATTTCCCAGTGTGATTGAATAATTCTAAAGAAATTGTACTAGACTGATTTATCCTATATTCAATCGATATATTTTATTTATGTTATGTTATATACAAATATTATGTTTCTATGAAAGCATTTGTATTTTTATATCCACAAATAGTTAAAAAATAAATGTGAAATATACAATTAATTATAAATATGTATTTATGTATTTTTTATGAGAGTTACAACTTAACATCAACAAAAGCTCAATAACTACACAAATAAAATAAACACCGAACGGGTTTCGATATCCAAGCTATCATCATCAGCAGTCGACTATGCTGATAATTACAGTTGTACTATCGAAATTGTATTTTATGGTGCTTTTTTTGCCACAAAGTACACAAACTGTTTAAAGTACCTTTTGAATTAAATTGTTTTACTAATAATTGAGAAAGCGTTAACTGCATTTTAAGTTAATACCGTGAGATTAGGAATTTATTCTAAAATATTTATTTGGAATCGACCCGACAGGCTCTTAAAAAGATTTTTTTCGCCCCAATTTTTGTGTCGTTCTTTTCGTGTTTTCTTGCCTTAAATAAAAAAAGAATATTCCCTTAGATACCAAATAAAACTGAAATTGGTTGATTCAAACAGTATATTGTGCATTGTACGAGCTTCTTTGAAAGAGGATTATGCAAGAGGCTGTGCGACAAAAATTAATGGAACAAAATTTGTGCAATTCAAACGATGAAATGACAAGGCAATACATTGCTGGGTCTGATCAGATCTAATAACAATGATAATAAAATTAGAGTAACTACAAAACAGAACCATTTTTTTCGTCAGAAGAACTTACTACATTACTACTCATTACGTGGGTTGGTGAATGGATGGGGTGTAGGTGTGAGTGTGTGTGCATTTCCTTTAAAATATATTACTAGATGGAGCTACTCGGAATGTTATTTTCCCGCCTACCAATACTTTTAAAATATACCGCTAGAATAGACAACTTGTGACATTTTTAGAAGCCCTAACTGTCTCCTAGGAGATAGTAGTTAGTTATTTGAATAATATTTAAAATTTTAAGTTTTCCCGCTGTAAGGGCTAAGAACCCGAGAACAAGTTCCGAAGCCCCATGGGTGTCCCACGAGATGGTATGGGGCCCCCATTATTATAATACAATTTCAAATTTTAATCTGTCCTGCTATACCAAACAAGAGGGCCCTGTAAGGGAATAAGACCCGATAACAAGCTTGGGAGCCCCACCCGTGTCCTAAGAGATGGTATGGGGCCCGCATTATTAGAATATCATTTCATATTTCAAGTTTTCCTGCCATAACAATTATAGGGATCTACATCTACTTTTAAAACATACCGCCAGGTGGCGCGATTATCACCTTCTATTACAGAAAACATTCATTAGTTTTAAAAATACACCACTAGATTGTGCCTTAAACAAAGTCAACCAATCAGAATGTAAAGCCTTAGGCTTCCAATCAGCATTTGTTACCCCCAGGCTGTCAACCAGGCTTAAGCCAGTCCTCCAATCAAAGCATAGAGACTGGGTGGAGTCCGAGGACCAATCAGAAACAAGTGGGGTGGCCTGCCCTTAGGCCATCCTATTAGAGCGGCCAGTCTGGGGTATAAAGAAAAAAACAGAACTGAAAGCATACTTATTTACATAACTAAAAAAACTAAATAACGATTAATAAAATAAATTAAATAAGAAATACAGTGCATAAAATTTTATTATTCTAAGTACCACTCAAATCCAAAAATATACCTGAACCTAGTAATCAAGTTAATGTCTACACTAAAGGAAAAGGGAGTTTTTCTTATTTTACCCATAAACGATTATATACTGTACGTTTTGAAGACTTCTATTTAACAGAAAATTATAAATCATATGTAGACGTTTACGTAATGAATACGTGAATGATCAAATTTTGTGTGTAACATATTTAATATGTTATATAAGTAAGTTTTGTTAGCAATCAGTGACAATTCGTTTAACTAGGGTTTAATGCAATCCATATTACTTTGGATCACATGATTAAATAATCTTAAGATGTATCTGTAGCAATTATTACCATGCCATCTGCGTACGAAATAATAGTAGATTTTTAGTTTTAGCTTTAATAAGTTATGTATGTATAACTTAAACAACAATGGACCAAAGATCGTGCCTTGAGGTATTATACACGTTACTACTTTACTAGCACTTTTTGATTGTTCAAGTGTATCAAAAAGATTGTGATGAGGAATTAAGAAATACAGCTGCACGACATAAGGATTTCTCAAAATATTCCTTTACATGAACAGCCAATTTGGTCAGACCATTTTCAGAACCCAAACCCTCCAAACTGATTACACTGACCAACACTAAGTTTTTTTCCAGAAATTTATTAGACGTTCTTGCCTATCTATCGTGCGAATCGCGAATATGGTACCAGATGTTTTCCGTCAGCTCTAGTTCTATATTTACATGAACTATGAAGTTTTACTAAAAACTTCACTGAAATTAAACTTACTTTTCACAAATTTCTCTCTTGAGTGTGTAGACTCCAGCAGTAATCCGTCCTCATGTGAGTGACAATCTAAATGGTAGTGTCAATAATGGATTTTAATCTTCATGTCGCAACCTAGATTTTCCAGATTAGACAGCATGCGCTCAACTAACTGAGAATATCCGTCCGAGTTGTGGTTTCCCAAAACATTTCTTATCGCCGAAACAAATGATTTCAAAGCATTAGATTCTAGCTCAGTCATCGAATTCACAAAGCTTGGGTCTTTTATTAGCAGCCGAATTTGTGGACCATCAAAACCGCAGGTCCGTCCTTGATGGCCACACTTTGTCCCACAGCCACACAAAGAATGTGCATTTGGTTAAGCGACTTTGTTGACGCAAAATAAAGTTAACCATTCTTAAGTCTACACATATTACCCAGTTATTTTCTCGATATTTAATTCTTTTCATTACTAAGGTATTAGTTTTATATTCTTCTTTCACAGTAGTAGAATGGGTAACGGGTGCAGATCCATACCTGCTGTCGTTCTGGAGCAGAATACATTTCGAATTTCTCTATGAAAAGCCTATAATTATTTGGACTGTATTGTTCCAATCAGCTACTTTGAAAAAGACCCTCGAGGCCACTACAAAAAATTTATATACTTTTCAATTGATAAATATGCCAACAAATCCTTTTCTTGAGTTCGGCAAGTGGTAACTTTCCATCTGGCAACTTTTTCTCTTGTAAACGAAATGCTAAAAGTTCAGAAGCTTATTTTGACAAATGCAAGTCACTTAGTAGATTATTAAATTCCTTTTGATCAACTAGTTATGTCTCCCCAGTATGTCTGAAAGGCCGTTGAGTAGAGCGCGTCTAGATATCTCCACATTTTTATATTTCCTGAATTAATACCGCTTATGTTAGAAATGTAAGAATAGCTATCATCATGACGATTTTTAGATTCTCGTCAAACCAACGGTACATTCAACTTAAAAACACTTCTTTTACCACATGTATGTACTTGTGTATCTGTGTGTCTGTGTGTGTGTCTGTGTGTGTGTGTCTGTGTGTGTGTCTGTGTGTGTGTCTGTGTGTGTGTCTGTGTGTGTGTGTGTGTGTGTGTGTGTGTGTCTGTGTGTGTCTGTGTTGTGTTGTGTGTCTGTGTGTGTGTCTGTGTGTGTGTCTGTGTGTTGTTGTGTGTCTGTGTGTCTGTGTGTGTCTTGTGTGTCTGTGTGTGTCTGTGTGTGTCTGTGTGTCTGTGTGTCTTGTGTTGTGTCTGTGTGTGTCTGTGTGTGTCTGTGTGTGTTGTTGTGTCTGTTGTCTGTGTGTGTCTGTGTGTCTGTGTGTGTCTGTGTGTGTCTTGTGTGTCTGTGTGTGTCTGTTATGTGTGTCTATGTGTGTCTGTGTGTGTCTGTGTGTGTCTTTGTCTGTGTGTGTCTTGTTGTGTCTTGTGTGTCTGTGTGTGTCTGTGTTGTGTCTGTGTGTCTGTGTGTGTCTGTGTGTCTGTGTGTGTTGTGTGTTGTTTGTTTTTTTTGTGTCTTGTGTCTGTGTGTCTGTTGTCTTGTGTTGTTTGTGTGTCTTGTGTTTGTGTGTTGTTGTGTTTGTGTGTTTGTTGTGTGTTGTTTGTGTGTCTTGTGTGTCTGTGTTGTGTTGTTGTGTTTGTGTGTGTCTGTGTGTTTGGTTGTGTTGTTGTGTGTTTGTGTGTTGTCTGTGTTTTGTGTTTGTTGTTGTGTTTGTGTGTCTTGTGTGTTGCTGTTGTCTTGTTTGTTGTCTGTGTGTCTGTTTGTGTCTGTGTGTTGTTGTGTCTTGTGTGTCTGTGTGTTCTGTTGTGTGTCTTGTGTGTCTGTTTGTTGTGTGTGTTTGTGTGTCTTGTGTGTCTTGTGTGTCTTGTTGTTGTGTTTGTGTTGTTTGTCTGTTTGTCTTTGTGTGTCTTGTGTCTGTGTGTCTTGTGTGTCTGTGTCTGTGTGTTTTGTGTTCTTGTGTCTTTGTGTCTGTTGTTGTCTGTTTGTGTTTTGTTTGTTTTTGTTGTCTGTGTTGTTTGTGTTGTTGTGTTTTGTCTTGTGTCTGTTTTTGTCTTGTTGTCTGTGTCTGTTGTGTCTGTTGTGTCTGTTGTGTCTGTTGTGTCTGTTGTGTCTGTTGTGTCTGTTGTGTCTGTATGTCTGTCTGTGTGTTGTTGTGTCTGTGTTGCTGTTGTGTCTTTGTTTGTTGTCTGTTGTGTCTTGTGTTGTTGTGTCTGTGTGTTCTGTGTTCTTGTTGTCTGTCTGTTTTGTGTCTGTGTGTCTTGTGTGTCTGTGTTTTTGTGTCTTGTGTGTTGTGTTGTCTGTGTTGTCTTGTGTTGTGTCTGTGTTGTCTTGTCTGTGTCTGTTGTGTCTTGTGTTTTGTGTCTGTGTGTCTTGTGTGTCTTGTGTCTTGTTGTCTTGTTGTCTGTGTGTCTGTTGTTGTTGTTGTCTGTTGTGTCTTTGTGTCTGTGTTGTCTGTGTGTCTTGTTGTCTGTGTTTTGTTTTTTTTTTTTTTTTTTTTTTTTTTTTTTTTTTTTTTTTTTTTTTTTTTGTTTTTTTTTTGTTTGTTGTGTGTCTGTGTGTGTCTTGTTTGTGTGTCTGTGTCTGTGTGTCTGTGTTGTCTGTTGTCTGTGTGTCTTGTGTCTGTGTGTGTGTCTGTGTGTCTGTGTGTCTTGTGTCTGTGTGTCTTGTTGTCTTGTGTGTGTCTTGTGTGTCTTGTGTGTCTGTGTGTCTGTGTGTTTGTTGTGTCTGTGTGTGTGTTTGTGTTTGTGTCTGTGTGTTGTTCTGTGTGTGTCTGTGTGTTGTGTTGTTTGTCTGTGTGTCTGTTGTTGTTTGTGTGTCTGTGTTGTGTGCTGTGTTGTGTCTGTTGTTGTTGTGTGTGTGTGTCTGTGTTGTGTGTCTGTGTGTCTGTGTGTCTGTGTGTCTGTGTTGTCTTGTTGTCTGTGTGTGTCTGTGTGTGTGTCTGTGTTGTGTCTGTGTGTGTCTTGTGTGTCTTGTGTGTCTTTGTGTCTGTTTGTCTGTGTTCTGTGTTGTTGTGTTGTATGTTGTCTGTTTCTTGTGTTGTGTCTTGTTTGTTGTTTCGTGTTGTCTTGTGTTCTTGTGTCTGTGTCTGTGTCTTGTGTGTCTGTGTGTCTTGTGTCTGTGTGTCTTGTGTCTGTGTGTGTTTTTGTTGTGTGTCTTGTGTTCTGTGTGTGTCTGTTTGTGTCTGTTGTGTGTTGTGTTGTCTGTGTTGTGTTTTGTGTTGTGTGTGTTTGTTGTGTCTTGTGTGTGTGTTTTGTTTGTCTTTTGTCTGTGTTCTGTTCTGTTTTGTCGTTATTGTTTTTTGTTTCTTGTTTTTGTTTTCTGTGTCTGTTTTCTGTTTGTCTGTTTGTCTTGTCTGTGTCTTGTCTGTGTTGTTGTGTCTGTTGTCTTCTGTGTGTCTTGTTTCTTGTTCTTGTTGTCTGTGTTGTCTGTTTGTGTTGTGTCTGTGTGTGTTTGTGTGTCTGTTGTGTGTTGTGTGTGTTTTTGTCTTGTGTTGTCTTGTTGTCTGTGTGTGTCTTGTGTGTTTTTGTCTTGTTCTTGTTGTGTCTTTTGTCTTGTTTTGTTGTTGTTGTGTGTTGTCTGTGTGTGTGTTTGTGTGTCTGTGTGTCTTGTTCTTGTTTTCTGTGTGTGTCTGTGTTGTCTTGTTGTCTTTTTGTCTTGTTGTCTTGTGTCTTGTGTCTGTTGTGTCTGTGTTTTTCTTGTGTCTGTTTTTGTGTGTCTGTTTTTGTGTCTGTGTTTTGTGTTTTGTTGTCTGTGTTGTTCTTGTGTTGTCTGTTGTGTTTTGTGTTTTTGTTCTGTGTGTTGTGTTTTGTGTTTGTTTTTGTTTGTTGTTGTCTGTGTTGTCTGTGTGTGTGTGTGTGTCTGTTGTTGTTGTTCTGTGTGTTCTTGTGTGTCTTGTGTGTTTGTGTGTTTGTGTGTCTGTGTGTGTTTGTGTGTGTTGTGTGTCTGTGTTGTGTCTGTTGTGTTTGTTGTTGTTGTGTTTTGTGTCTTGTTGTCTGTGTTGTTTTTGTCTGTGTTGTTGTTGTCTGTGTGTGTGTGTCTGTGTGTGTTGTGTCTTGTGTTTTGTGTGTCTGTGTGTCTGTGTGTGTCTGTGTGTGTCTGTGTTGTGTCTGTGTGTCTGTGTCTGTGTGTCTGTGTGTGTCTGTTTTGTGTGTGTCTGTGTGTGTCTTTGTGCTGTGTGTCTGTGTGTGTGTCTGTGTCTGTGTGTCGTGTGTGTGTCTGTGTGTGTCTGTGTTGTGTGTGTCTGTGTGTCTGTGTCTGTGTGTGTCTGTGTGTCTTGTGTCTGTGTTTGTGTCTGTGTGTGTCTGTGTGTTCTTGTGTGTCTGTGTGTCTGTGTTGTGTCTGTGTGTGTCTGTGTGTCTGTGTCTGTGTGTGTCTGTGTGTCTTGTGTTGTGTCTTGTGTCTTGTGTCTGTGTCTGTGTCTGTGTGTCTGTGTGTGTCTGTGTGTGTCTGTGTGTGTCTGTGTGTGTCTGTGTGTCTGTGTCTTGTTATGTGTCTGTGTGTGTCTGTGTGTGTCTGTGTTGTCTAGTGTGTTTTGTGTGTCTGTGTGTGTCTGTGTGTGTCTGTGTTGTGTCTATGTGTGTCTTGTGTGTGTCTGTGTGTCTGTTGTCTGTGTGTCTGTGTGTGTCTGTGTGTTTGTCTGTGTGTCTGTGTGTGTGTGTCTGTGTGTGTTGTGTCTGTGTGTGTGTCTGTGTGTGTCTGTGTGTTGTCTGTGTGTGTCTTGTCTGTTGTGTGTCTGTGTGTGTCTTTGTGTGTCTGTGTGTGTGTCTGTGTGTGTCTGTGTGTGTCTGTTGTGTGTCTGTGTGTGTCTGTGTGTCTGTGTGTGTCTGTGTGTGTCTGTGTGTGTCTGTCTGTGTCTGTCTGTGTCTGTCTGTGTCTGTCTGTGTCTGTCTGTGTCTGTCTGTGTCTGTCTGTGTCTGTCTGTGTCTGTCTGTGTCTGTCTGTGTCTGTTTTTTTTTTTGTACTTGTATTTATTACAGCATGCTGTTACAATAACATTACATGCTTTGTTTAAACATTAAATAGCAAGTGTATTATTATAATCAATCTTTAAGTAACTTATAAATTTCATTTCAAAGCTAAATAATCTAATTTAGAATATTAATTCTAATGACAATTTTAAAACTAATACTATATTAACTTATTCTAAATTTATAATACAATGGTTATTCTATAACTAAATAATCTAAATCAATTCCATTTACAAAATCTAAAAATTCGTTAAAATAACTTTCAATAATCTGTGTTTCATTAATTGGCCATTGGCCACCTTTTCGTATTATTTTGTCTTTAAACACTTCTCTTATTCTATCCAGTTCTGAGCAATTAAAATTAAATGTTGTACTGTTTGATCTTCGTAGCCACATATACAAGAACTATTTTACTTATTTTAAAACGATAAAATAACTTTTAATTTTGCCATGTCCACTTAAAATCATTGATAACTTTGAATTAAATTTTATGTTCATTTGTAACCTTTTATAATTTCTGGAAAATATGCTCTGGTAATTACTCCATTATTGCTATTTGTCCATTCATTTTGCCATTTGGCTATACTAGCATTTTCTGTTTCGGCTTTTAATTCTTTTTGGTTTTTGATTTAAGTTTTCTTTGTTTTTTTAAAAGTTCCACATTCTCTTATTTTAATTATTATTGGCACAGATCCAGATAACACACAAGAGGCTTCATATGAAATTGTTCTGTACAACTTAGTCATTTTATATTTATTAGTCTATGTATCCTGTTCATTTTCTTTGATTACATTTTTATTTAAAGTTTTATACCAAATTGGAGCTCCATATGCAATAATGGGAAAATTGCACCTTTGTATATAGTATTTAGTGCTTCTTGTTTTAAACCCCATGTGATTTTAGCTGATTTTGATAAAATATTAATTAATTTAAGGCATTTATCTGTTATTTCTTTAACATGTATATCAAATTCAAATTTAGTATCTACATAAATTCCTAAATATTTAATACAGTTTACTTGTTCTAATTTCATATAATTTAAGTATACGTTTATATCAGATTTTCTTGAGGATCTTTTTTGTAATTATCTGTATTTTGGATTTATCCTCATTAAATTGAATTTTGTTTTAACTGCCCAGAATGAAATTTTTGTAGTTCAATATTAGCCAAATTTTCTAATTCCAATAGAGTTTTCCTTGTATTAATATTAACAAATCGTCCGCAAATGCAATAACTTTTGAATTTATATTATAATTTAAACTAAGTAATGAATTATATTGTATGTTCCAATAACCTGGACCGCAGCACGATCCTTGCGGACATCCCTTAGATAAAGGTTTGCTAATCAACTCATTATTGAACTCTAAATACGCTATTCTGTCAGAAAAATAATTCACTGTTAATTCGTATAAATTTCTGGGGCATTTAAACTGTTTTAATGCGTAAAGAATAGATGGCCACCAGGCAGCATTGAATGCACCTTTAACATCTAAGCTTATCATAACAATATCTCTTCTCCTCATAAAAGCATTATCTATAAAATTTTCATTTCCATTAAAGCATCAATTGTACTTTTTCCAGTTGTAAAACCAAATTGATTTGGATTTAATACATTTTTAACTTTAAGGTGATTCATAATTCTAGCTATCATTAATTTCTCTAAAACCTTACCTCCTAAATTTATCAAACTAATTGGTCTAAATTTTCCTGCTTTATCTATATTTTCTTTCCCTGGTTTAATAACTGGTATAATCATTGAAATTTTCCAATCCTTCGGAAAATACTTTTTGTGTAAACATTCATTGTAAATTTGAGTAGTAAATAAAGGTAATTTTAAAAACAATTTTAATAATATTTCACTTGTAATACCATCTTTACCAGCAGCTTTTTTTGGATTCATTTTTTCTAAAATGTATTTTATTTCTTCTTGTGTGAAGTCATTATCATTATTAGTATTGACAGGATTTTGATAATATCTCTAATTTTTTATGGTCTAAGTTATCTTTGGAAGGATCGTCATCTGGTATGAATTCATCCATCATACACTCTAAAGTACTTTTAACGTCTACTGTATATTCTCCATTATCTTTTTAAAAGTAAAGTTATTTTAATTTTTCCGACGCTAATTTGTAAATCATACCCCAAGGATAAGAACCATTAGGTATTTCACAATATTTTTTCCATGAAATCGTTTTTTCTTTTTTAATTTGATTTGCATATTTAAATTTTTCAGTATAATATCTTAACTTTCTTTCTGTCCGTAATTCTTCATTATTTTTAGTTCTTTGGTATAATCTTCTGCATGAATTAACTTTTTTTCTCATTATTGATAACTTGTTTGTCCACCAAGGAACTGTTCTTCCTTTATTTATTTTTTTACGGTCGTTTTTTAAAATAAATGATTTAATACAAATTTTTTCTAATGTTGCAATATATTTACTCATCAAAATCTCAATATCATTTTCTTCAATCGCCTTTTCTTTTAAAATTTTGTCAATTTCTAAATCATCTTTTAATACATTAATTACATTAAACGCTTTACACATTTCAGTAATGACGTTTTGATTAAATATTTCCCATCGATTTCCATTAACAATAAATTTTAGTCTAATACTTGAGTTATCATTAAAATAATTCATTTCTTTATTTAATTTAAAAGCTATAATTTTATGATCTGAACAACTTTCTATTTCTTCTAATTTCCAATTTCTTATTAAATTAACAGACTGATGATTTGTAATGGTTAGATCAATATTACTGTTACCTCTCATAGTTTCAAACGTTGACATGTTATTATCTTCATTCATTATAAATAGATTTTGGCTTACTAAAAAATCTTCTAATAAACGGCCTCTATTATTTGTTAATTTATCGAACCACATTATTGATCTTGCATTACTATCTAACGCAATTATAACTGGATAATTTTGAATATAGTTTAATACTTTTTCTAGCTTACGTAAATTAATGCCAATGTCTTCTGTAATATCAAAATAGGCACTAATCATAAAACATTTAAACATTCTATAAGAAATTTCTAAAACCAACATATCTCCATCAGACATTTGAGTAATAATCAGAGCATGTCTGTGTCTGTGTGTGTCTGTGTGTGTCTGTGTGTGTCTGTGTGTGTCTGTGTGTGTCTGTGTGTGTGTGTGTCTGTGTGTGTCTGTGTGTGTCTGTGTGTGTGTGTGTCTGTGTGTGTCTGTGTGTCTGTGTGTCTGTGTGTGTCTGTGTGTGTCTGTGTGTGTCTGTGTGTCTGTGTGTGTCTGTGTGTGTCTGTGTGTGTCTGTGTGTCTGTGTGTGTCTTGTGTGTCTGTGTGTCTTGTGTGTCTGTGTGTGTCTGTGTGTGTTGTGTGTCTTGTGTCTGTGTTGTGTCTTGTGTGTCGTGTGTGTGTCTGTGTGTGTCTGTGTGTGTCTTGTGTCTGTTGTCTGTGTGTGTGTCTTGTGTGTCTATGTGTGTGTCTGTGTGTGTCTGTGTGTGTCTGTGTGTGTCTGTGTATGTCTGTGTCGTGTGTGTCTTGTGTGTGTCTTGTGTGTCTGTGTGTGTCTGTGTGTTCTGTGTGTCGTCTGTGTGTGTCTGTGTGTGTCTGTGTGTGTCTGTGTGTGTCTGTGTGTGTCTGTGTCTGTGTGTCTGTGTCTGTGTGTCTGTGTCTGTGTGTGTCTGTGTGTCTGTGTGTCTGTGTGTTGTGTCTGTGTGTCTGTGTGTGTCTGTGTGTGTGTGTGTGTGTCGTGTGTGTCTGTGTGTGTCTGTGTGTGTCTGTGTGTGTCTGTGTGTGTCTGTGTGTGTCTGTGTGTGTCTGTGTGTGTCTGTTGTGTGTGTCTGTGTGTCTGTGTGTGTCTGTGTGTCTGTGTGTGTCTGTGTGTGTCTGTGTGTCTGTGTGTTGTGTGTGTCTGTGTGTGTCTGTGTGTGTCTGTGTGTGTCTGTGTGTCTTGTGTGTCTGTGTGTGTCTGTGTGTGTTGTCGTGTGTGTGTCTGCGTGTGTCTGTGTGTTGTGTGTGTCTGTGTGTGTCTGTGTGTGTCTGTGTGTGTCTGTGTGTGTCTGTGTGTGTCTGTGTGTGTCTGTGTGTGTCTGTGTGTGTCTGTGTGTGTCTGTGTGTGTCTGTGTGTGTGTGTCTGTGTGTGTCTTGTGTGTCTGTGTGTGTCTGTGTGTGTCTGTGTGTCTGTGTGTTGTGTGTGCTGTGTGGTCTGTGTGTCTGTGTGTCTGTGTCTGTGTCTGTGTGTCTGTGTGTCTGTGTGTCTGTGTGTCTGTGTGTCTGTGTGTCTGTTCATCTGTGTATCTGTGTATCTGTGTATCTGTGTATCTGTATCTGTGTATCTGTGTATCTGTCTATCTGTGTATCTGTGTATCTGTGTTTCTGTGTATCTGTGTATCTGTGTATCTGTGTATCTGTGTATCTGTGTATCTGTGTATCTGTGTATCTGGGTATGTGTATCTGTCTATCTGTGTATCTGTGTATCTGTGTATCTGTGTATCTGTGTATCTGTGTATCTGTGTATCTGTGTATCTGTGTATCTGTGTATCTGTGTATCTGTGTATCTGTGTATCTGTGTATCTGTGTATCTGTGTATTGGTGTATCGTTGTATCGGTGTATCCGTGTATCTGTGTATTCGTGTGTACGTGTGTCCGTGTGTCCGTGTGTCAGTGTATCCGTGTATCCGTGTATCCCTGTATCCGTTTATCCGTGTATCCGCGTATCCAGGTGTCCGTGTATCCATGTCTCCGCGTCTCCGTGTTTCCGTGTGTCCGTGTGTCCGTATGTATAATAGTTTGTAGCAGTTGTTATTAGTAATTTCACCCCTAATATTACTTATACTCCTAATAACAAACAGAAGATTTTGTGCCTTCAGCTCAGCCAGTGATTAAATGGGCCATGTTCTTAAACTTTGATTTGCTTTAATTAGAAAATGTGTGTCGTTAGATATGTTCGCTTTAAAAAAAATGTAACTTCATCTTGTAAGTAAATGTTAAAATACCTCGGACGCCAACTTATTTTATGGAAAACAAGTAAACCGTAAATGTAATAAATGTGAAATTGAAAACAATAGCAAGGTTTATTGTAAAATCTTTAAGTCAAGTTATAAAAGTAGAAAATCTTAATACTAATGTTAGTAATTTAAAAAAATACTTTATACTAATGATTAGAAATGAAATACCTGTTTTACTTTTAAACTTTGGTTGTCACTGGTATACTGTTACTGATTAAATGTGCTGACGAAGCCACGCTTTCAAATTCTGGTTGTACAATTAATCTTGAAATGGAAATATAATAGAGTTTTGATATTCGTTGATCCCAAATAAGTAAATTCCTTTACAAACAGCCAAACTTGGTAGATTTAAATGGGTTAATGTACCATTTATTTATAATTTTCAGCATAGCAGCAACTTCTATTGCGTCATCCTCGTTAGATTGAAACGTAATAATACAATGAAGTTAGGCAATAGGAAAATGTAACGTAATAAAAGAAAAATAAAAGCAAAATAGAAGTAAACTAAAAGTAAAATAGAAGTGCCTAAAAAGGATAAATACAATAGACAAAGAAAAATAGGTTTAGTTAGCTCTTACCGTAAAATTTACTCCACTTTTTAATAAAAATAATCATGAGCAACCATGGACGCTTTCATTATCGTAAGAACAACGCCTTCAAAACAGATGTCTGCGCATGAACTCAATGTGCAAGACAAAATGCGCGTACTACCCCACTTTAAAATATGTAAACGTGTACTTTTTCAGCCACTAAGGTATGCAATTCACATGACACCAAAATGAACGAAGTTGCCTAAATTATAGTATACTTTAATACAATTCAAAAGGTTTGTTACTCTGTACCTCTGTTTATATGTGTATCTGTATATCCGTGTATCTGTGTATCTGTGTATCTGTGTATCTGTGTATCTGTGTTTCTGTGTATCTGTGTATCTGTGTATCTGTGTATCTGTGTATCTGGGTATGTGTGTATCTGTCTATCTGTGTATCTGTGTATCTGTGTATCTGTGTATCTGTGTATCTGTGTATCTGTGTATCTGTGTATCTGTGTATCTGTGTATTGGTGTATCGTTGTATCGGTGTATCCGTGTATCTGTGTATTCGTGTGTACGTGTGTCCGTGTGTCCGTGTGTCAGTGTATCCGTGTATCCGTGTATCCCTGTATCCGTTTATCCGTGTATCCGCGTATCCAGGTGTCCGTGTATCCATGTCTCCGCGTCTCCGTGTTTCCGTGTGTCCGTGTGTCTGTATGTATAATAGTTTGTAGCAGTTGTTATTAGTAATTTCACCTAATATTACTTATACTCCTAATAACAAACAGAAGATTTTGTGCCTTCAGCTCAGCCAGTGATTAAATGGGCCATGTTCTTAAACTTTGATTTGCTTTAATTAGAAAATGTGTGTCGTTAGATATGTTCGCAAAAAAAAAATGTAACTTCATCTTGTAAGTAAATGTTAAAATACCTCGGACGCCAACTTATTTTATGGAAAACAAGTAAACCGTAAATGTAATAAATGTGAAATTGAAAACAATAGCAAGGTTTATTGTAAAATCTTTAAGTCAAGTTATAAAAGTAGAAAATCTTAATACTAATGTTAGTAATTTAAAAAAATACTTTATACTAATGATTAGAAATGAAATACCTGTTTTACTTTTAAACTTTGGTTGTCACTGGTATACTGTTACTGATTAAATGTGCTGACGAAGCCACGCTTTCAAATTCTGGTTGTACAATTAATCTTGAAATGGAAATATAATAGAGTTTTGATATTCGTTGATCCCAAATAAGTAAATTCCTTTACAAACAGCCAAACTTGGTAGATTTAAATGGGTTAATGTACCATTTATTTATAATTTTCAGCATAGCA
>JARFJB010000001.1:1840000-1917500 GCA_036346205.1 Vesta saturnalis
CTCTTTCATTTGACTTACATACGTTCAACACGTTCTTACACCCTTGGTCTCTTTGTCCATTCACCGGTGCATAAAATGCAATAAGAAGCATTTTTCGAAACTCCATTTTCATTCTAACCCACATTACCCGGGGAGATACCAATTCGCACTGTTTAACACATATTTTTGCTCTTTCACTTACGATCACTCCAAGTCATTTTGCGCCATACACGTCAGTCTCCACTCCTGACCATAGTGCTAAGATGCCATCCTCCATCTCCACAGCACCATTTTCTTTGCGCTTTGTCTCCGATACACAGAATATCAAGCTGCCTTTCGTACATTGCATTCGCAATTTCAAATTCTAACCTCTAACATTCCATGGACCGACTAGTGGTTCATTCCTTGCACAGTGTCAGCAACGGAGCCTGTCTGTTTCGATCTTGACCGCCCCTTGTAGCCAGGTCGATCCGAGGCAATTGTATTGTTCTCTTGAGTAATACCATAGCAGACAGACCGATTACTAGCCAAATCGTGCCCCAGACGATGTAGCATTCCCTACTAACGGTATCGTCCTACTACCAGACAGTCATTTGTCTACTGCTCCGATACGTAAGGAAGTAAGAGGTAGAATTATAGACAGAGTCAAGAAAGATATAGATAATATAGAGTGTATACTTACTGTGTGAATATCTAAATGTATATACATGCACATTTTTTTTTACTTACATACTTTTCAATCACATTATGTTTCAATTAGATTGTACCCTAGCCAATTCTTGTTTCTCGTGCTACATACCGGACTTGCTGTTATTTATTTACGACCAAGAGATTTAATTATTTTTAATTTAGATTTCCGAGTTAGAGTTAGTTAAGTGTTATTTAATTTAGTATTTATTTATCACATCTGTTTTATTGTTGTCGTGAATTGTAATAATTTAACGTTTCTATTTTTTTTTAATTTCACTTTCTTTAAGGTGACCAACTTTTTTACAGTGAAAAGGAAGAGAAATAAATTGAAAAAATATCGTAAAAAAAGAAACATTTTATTTAGTGCATTTCCTCTTTTTTAATTTTTCCATCTATTAGATGAAATTTAAAAATTAAATATAAAATATAAAGCCACACGAACGATGCAAGCACATTATGAATAAATAAAATTAATTATTACAACTGGACTTTAATTACTTAAGCGAATGAAATTTGCTAAAATTAAAATTCAAATTCAAATGATTTTACATTTCTATTGACAACAGGGGGCTATACATCTTTGGAAATTATTACATAGATAATTAATTAATAAAACTAATTAAAAATTAATAAAATCCCCTGTATAATTAAATCTTCACTGAGAAAGAAATAATTACCGTGAATTATTCAACTGCCCATGTTTCGGTAAGAAGTAAACAAACCCAGCTGCTCACGATGCGCTCTCTCAAGGTCTCATAATCGCGTCTTTTTTTAAAATCACAAAATCACAAATGTGTATAGATAAGTTAATAATTCTCCATTACAACCATAATGCAATCGTCAAATAATAAACACATTCACGCTGATAAGTTTGATATATAACTGATCTATAGTTACGAATACACAGTCGCGAGGAGGATAAACAAGCAATATCCCCGGATACGATGGTTGCTATTTATATTTCTGGCCTAATAATGAAAAAACAAAAACAAAAAAAATTTGATTTTTGTTTTTCAAAATATTTTTCATCGAGATCAATACACTTTTGCATGCGGTTGAACCAATTTTCGAAGCAGTTTTTCCATTCCGATTGAGATAACTCCAAAACTTGTGTTTTGAATGCATCAACCGCTGCTTTGGGTGTCGAAAATCGTTGTCCGCGTAATTTGTTTTGATATGCGATATTTGAGATCAATTCAATGTTTTAGCGGGTCATAATTCCTTTGTTTTAGCCGATATGTGAGAGCTCACATTGTCATGATCAGGAATGGTTTGCCTCTCCTTTGACGTTTGCGAACTTCTCCGAAGACTTCTGGCAAACAAATGGTCGTGTACCATTCAGAATGGACCGTCCTATATTTCTTTAACGCCACTGTCGCAATGTGGCAGGTAATACCAAAGAAATAGACAACCATTTGCTTTGATGTGATTCTTCCGCAAACAACTTTTGTTGGATTTTGCTCATTTTGGAAGACCCATACAGTCGATTGCTGTTTTGTTTCGAGCTCATATGCATAGATCCAAGATTCGTTCCCTGCGAAGAAGTTATACACAGCCTTTGATGCACCTTGATCGTATTTTTTCAACATTGCCTTCCACCAATCGACACCAGTATTCTTTTGAGCGTTTGTGAGATTATGCGGGATCCTACCCGAATAAATTTTTCTTATGCCCAAATGATCAAGCAATATCTTATTTGTGCTTGTCATACTAATGCCGAAAGGCGTCTCAATCTCACGATATGTCACATGATTATCAGTTCACGCACAGCATCGATGTTTGCTGACACAACAACCAATTTTGGACGACCTTCACGGAATTCATCCTGGAGCGAACTTCGGCCACGGTCGAATTTGTTATACCTGTTTTTTTACAGGGCTTTAGGATGGTGCTTCATCTCCGTATAAAGATTTAAGTTCATCGATACACTCCTGTCTTGATAATCCACGTCGAAAATTATGAAAAATAATCGCACGAAAATGTTCACGACTGAGTTAATTTCATTCTTTGCCAAACAACACAAATCGCGCACAAATGACAAAATGTTCAAAAGAAGGTTATGATCAATAATGTCAAGTTTCTAAATGAAACACCTTTACCAAGGCAACCCTAGTAATAATTACATAACTCGGTAATTAGATAATTAATAATATCTACTAACACGGTATTACATATATATATATATATATATATATATATATATATATATATATATATATTTACAAAACAAACCGGTCTTAATAATAATTGATGATCTAATGAGCGAAACTAACGGTTCTATGGTGGATATTTTTACAAAGGGATGCCATTATAGAAACCTAAGTGAGTTTTTCTTAACACACAACATATTTCACCAAGGACGTGGACAGAGAGATATTTCGCTCAATGCTCATTACATAATTTTGTTTAAGAATCCGCGTGCCAGAGCTCAGATGTAACATTTAGCAAGACAGATTTCACCAGACAATCCGAAATTTTTAGAGGCAGCGTACCATGATAGCACTTCAAAGCCACACGGGTATTTATTGTGCGATTTAAAACAGAATACGCCGGACGTGCTGAGCAATAAAACAAGTATGTTCGGGCCTCAAAGCATTTGTCAGGTATATATAGCGAAAAAAGGATTTAAGTCTCACAGTCATAAAGATCACATTATATACGATAGCTGACGTTTTAAACGAAATCACAGATATCCTTCGCACGTTAGCCAGACTAAGTAAAAGTCAACGTGACGCTTCATTGAAATGTTTGGATAGTAAGCAAGTGGAATGTGTCTGTGAGTGTGCATTAAAATTTATAAGGTCGTGTACCTATGTCAAGTGATCAGAAGCAGCGACTCCCTCAACATAAGTACGCTTTGAGACGCTTGGCACAGAGATGTGAATCTATAAAAAGGAAGAAACAGTTTCTCGTATAGAAGGGCGGCGCATTTCTACCACTCCTGTTAGGACCATTACTTGGCGGTATTCTGGGTAATTTGTTTCAATAACTATGCAACACAATCTAAAGAAGATGATTATTCTACCCGTATCCCATCTCCCTTAATGTTCCTATAGTTTACATTATATTTTCCTTCTTTCACCTTCGTCCATCTTTCCTGCTTT
Organism: Vesta saturnalis; assembly: GCA_036346205.1. Lineage (NCBI taxonomy): Eukaryota > Metazoa > Arthropoda > Insecta > Coleoptera > Lampyridae > Vesta > Vesta saturnalis. The sequence continues at coordinate 1,843,774 of JARFJB010000001.1, forward strand.
TGCACATCCCTGTGCCTTTTAATTATGTCTTCTCTGATGCTCACTCCTACCCTTCTTAGTCTCTCCACTTCCTCTTTCCCATGCCCGTTTCTTTCATAATATTCTTTTCTGGTTTCTTGTCCATAATTTCTTTCCAGCATTCTTGTAATATTTTGTACTCAGTTCTTCTACTCATTTCCTCCTCGTACTTTATCGCTATATTTCCCGCCTCCACCCTTATTTTTTCTTCTTACAACCTCCTCTCTAATAATATATGTAAGTCCGTTCCAAACAATATTTCCCCTACTCTCCACACTTGCCCTATTCATTTGTTTCCTTTTCTCACACTTTCTTTTATATGTTTCCCATCTTTGTTGTCTTGCTTCATCGTGCATCCCAAGTATGTGAACTCCTTTACCTGCTGTATCTCCTCTTCTCTCTATGTCCACTCCTCCTTTTTCCGCCCCCTTTTCTCAATACCATTACCTTAGTTTTGTTCCCATTTACTTCCAGATCTTTTCTTTTCAAATATCTGTCCATCGTTTTTAACCTCTCCTTCATTTCGTTTTCTTCTTTTGCTATTAGAACTGTCATCTGCGTATGCCAGCAACCACATTTTCCTGTTTCCCACACCCAGGCCTGCTTCTTGCTGCCTCCTTAATGTCTCTTCCAGATCTCCTGTGTATACAGCGAACAGGCTTGGGCTCAGTGAGCATCCTTGCCTCAGTCCCTTCCTTGTCACAAATCCTTTACCTAGCTCCCCATTCACCCTCACCCTGTTTCTCATTTCTTTGTGTATTTCTTCCATCCTTTGTATTACCCTTTCGTTTATCTTTTTTTTCTCAGGTATTGCCACAGCTTTTGCCTGTTCACCCTATCGAAAACCGCTACTAGGTCTACCTATACCGCTACCAGTTCCCCCCTTTTCTTTTCTAATTCCTTGTTTGCCATGTGTTTCAGAATATACACATTACCTATCGTTTTTCTTCCTTTCCTAAATCCTGCCTGTCCATCTGGTAACAAATTATTTTCTTTAGCCTTTCCTCCAGTACGGTCGCGTATATTTTGTAGGCCATGTTTAGCAATGTGACTCCTCTAGAATTTGACACTTGCTTTTTGTCTCCTTTTTCGTACACTGCGCATATATGTCCTCCTCTCCACCTCCGGAAATCCTTCCCCTCTCCTTATTTTGTTTATTATTTCCGTTATCCTTTTTGCTACCTTTTCTCCTCCATATATCCACTCCTCACATTGTACCCCATCCTCTCCTGCAGCTTTACCTTTTTTCACCTTCTGTATTTTTTATTCCTTCTGCTTCTTCATGTATTTCGTATATTTTCTTGTATCGTCTTCCTCTTCCTGACTGTATTTGCTCCCCCTCTTGGCCTCCTTGCATTCTCGGTCCCACCATCTCTTCCATTTTTTGAACTTGACTTTCTCTGTTGCTTCCTCTATTCTCTCTCTCATTTTTGAGGAAGAAGAAGAAAATGCACAAATTGTTTGCTTGTATCAATAGTAACGGCATGTGTTTATATCCAATCCGTTTGAAAATTTGACAACTGTTGTACGAACAATGGCGCTTTCAAAACAAGTAATCAGCACGCGCGTATAACACCATCTTGTAATTCATTCTAGAAACATTTCGATCTGCCTTCGTGCAAGTAAACTTGCAACACAAACCTATCGCAAGTTTACATTTGGTTTGAAGTTTGTTTGCCAAACGTAAATGGGAAGATAAGTTTAAATCAAGCTTGCTACAGCCTTGACACATGTAAGGAAAAGATAAAACTTCCACCCACAATTTGCCTACATCCTTCTTTAAAATCATGTGCGTATTTGTATGCACCGTCGGTTAATTTTTCAATTGTCTGTTTTAAACACCCGTTTAGATTAGAATACATTTTATTTGTGCATTGAATGTTTTGGGTTAAGTATAGCCACATGACTTGCTGGTTATAAAAAGTTAACTGTGTGAAAGAAAAGGTATCCAATATGTAAGTTTTTGTAACTGTGCTGTTGCTTTAACACTGTACATGTAAATTTAGTAATGTATACAGAGTTGTAAAATTACAGCTATTTTGTAGTCTGCGTTTGAGAAACTGTACAGCGTGTTTTACTTGGCGAGTGAACTTCATTTGGTTTTTCCTTGAAGTTTCGTTTAGAATTTTTTAAATATGATTTTAATAGGCTACTTAACAATTAACAATAATAATAATTTATTGTAAATTAGATTATACAGGAATTTAGTTCTTGCTAATTCTTCATTTAATTGGAAATTTTGCGTGTTATTTAAACATTTTATTTGTTTACAGTGGCTGTTCGAAATCAGTTTAACGAAGCTATTGTAATTAAGCTTTGTGACTAATTGTGGAGCTGGCTGCATTTAAGACACACCAAAATAAAAGGTATATGTGCCATGAAAAAGTATGTAAATGATCTACAATTTTCTTAAACTCTACCTCCAGAGTTATTAAAAATTAAAGAGACTAAAAAAATTGATGGAAATTGTAGATAATAATGACAGTATCAATCGTAACATGTGATTGAAGATAATAAATTTATTTTTGTAAAATACTTAGTGATTGTAAATTTATTTTTAATTTTAATTAAACTGAAGAAGGGAGACAGTTAAATTGAACTATAAGTATAAATGAATAATGCTTTTTCGTATAATGAAGGTAGAGGTACTGTTCAAGTAAAGTATTGTTAAGCATAAGCAAAAATCAATTGCGTCAGGCTGTTTGCAAGTGTAAATTCAAACCTGCAAAATCTCTAAAGTAAACTTGCAAAGTGTTAACTGGGAAGCTTACTTTAAGCTCATATTAAGCCTGAAAACTAGTTTATAAGCGTTTTGTAAGCTTCCAGATTTGAAATTACAAGCTTATATGAAGTTTAAAGCAAGTCCAGTGTGCTATCTGGGATGTGACATATAAAGTAATAGATAGATTACGGAAGATTTCTTTGAATTAAGCACTACTGAATCAAAATTATATGCAGAAAATGAACCGCCTGCAGCAATTGCTGAATTTATAATTACAATTTCTTTAATATCTGCAGGATCCTTCCAATGATTTAAGCAACTTTTTAAAGAAAACGTTATTAAAATACAATTGTATTTTACCATCTTCGACTATCGAGGAACAGTCACTTTATTCTCAATTCGGCATGCAGTAACCTGAAAAACTTTGAAAATCTTGTGTTATTAAAATCAAATAATGTTTAAATGATATTTTAACATTACATAAAGTACCAAATTTTAGTTGAGTTGATCGGCCTATTCTGACAGTTTTTGTTTTTATACCGCGACATTTCGGAAATAGACTCTGTTTCCGTCATCAGGATTAATTCTGAGAAGGGCTAATTTTGCACTTGGATTGAATTCATTTACTATGATTTTTTTTCTCAGATTCAAACACGTTGCGCCGTAACCTATTGCGCCAGTGTATTACGTCTGAGCTTCTCGCGTATTATTGGCATCAAATGGGGTTCATTTCTACGCTGGCTTAGCTTTTCGGACTGCGATGTACTCCTTTGAGGTGTATTCTCGTCCTTTGCCACTATGTATCTGTTATCCAATTGGATTCGGTGGTTTTTGTTCCAGACATGTTCGGCGATTCTTGATCTTTCTGTTTCGCCTTTGCGGATATTGTTTTTGTCTTACTGAGTTCTCTCTTTGAGAGGTCTACAGCTCTCTCCTATGTGTGATCTGCCGCATTCGCATAGTCGGTTTTATACACAATTCTTGTAATACTGGTCTTCACTGTGAGGTTTGGTTTTTGTTAATATTTCCCTGAGCATTTTTGTCGATTTGAAGGCAGTACTTGTCTTGTATTTGCTGCCTATCCTTCGTATTTTGTCCGAGATGCCTGGTATACATGATATTACCGCTATGTACATTGGTTATTCTTTTTCGGTTACCCTTTCCCTGTTTAGGTTAGGGTGAGGGGGGGAGCAACCATTTTCTTTAAGTTTTAACGATATTTTATTTTGATTTTTTTAGGTCCTCTTGTTTCGAGCACACCTTCTCAGGACTAACTTGATCACGGGAGCAGAGTCCGCTTCCGAAACTTCGGGCTATAAAAACAACAACTGTAGAAATAGGCCAATCAACTCAACTAATATGAGCCCACAGTTACAAAACAATTATAATGCACAATTAGTAACTCGGTACGACCCCTAAGTCAAACAAGTATTCAGAAACATCCACGAACAAGCTAGTACTACAGGAGTCAGGAGAACCACTTAACCTTCCTCTGCAAAGCTCGTGATAACAACATAATACCTACCGGGCTCCAACATCAGAACTCCAGTACACAGCCGAAAATATCACAAATCGCAAAGAGAACTAGCGAAGCATTAGTCAAAGAAAGCATCTTACATCACCGTTTCAGCAAATACCAACTCGAACAACAATCCAACGGGATTAGAGAAACCATTCGAAATCGAGTGAACAAACAAGACTGATAGGGTAGATATGGCTACCAGAAGCAAATATTCAAAGGTCAAGGCAAAACATTACGAAATTCTGCAGAAGAAACTAGAAAAATTAATGAATAGGAAGAAAGAACCAACCAACATCAATTACAAAAACACTTTCATAAACATCTCTAAACGACAGTTGAACAAAAACGAAATGAAGGTTCTAGACGAAGGCTTAAAATATTCGATAACACTGAGGTATATTCCGAAAGTAGCTTTAATTACCGCAGTTGAAGAAACAGCTATAAAATTAGATCCTGAAGAAGCTCTTATAACAGTAAGATCCAACAGCTACCCGACGGAGGCGAGTACAAACAAATACCAAAAGACCCCACTCTGTCAATCCAAAGACCAATATACCAGACACTCGCAAAACACTAGGGGACGTTCTCCAATTACCAAAGAACTGAACTCACCCCACACCATAGCAAACCGCGGAATCTGTACTACCTATCAAAGATCCACAGGGAAGGAATTCCTATGAGACCAATTCTGAGCTCGAGAAGTTCTCCTTGTCATCCATTAGTATATATTATCAGTAAAAACCGGGTCTATGGTCAAGAATACGCAGCAGTTTGTAGAAACCATCCGAAACTTCCAACCCAAGCACAAAGAAATACTGATGAGCTTTGACATCGTGAGTCTATCCACAAATGTGCCTACCAACAAGGTACTAAGTATCATAAAGGACAGGCTGGAAAAGGGTGAAACGTTAGACGAATGCACGTTAAACACAATAATAGAATTTCTGACAATCTTCATTCGAACAACATACTTCCAAGTAGAAGACAAATTCTACCAACAAGAGTTTGGGATGGTGATGAGTTCCCCACTATCACCCATAGTGACCAATATATAAAAGGAAGACTTCGAAGGCCATGCGATATCGGAATTTACGGAAAAACCAAGGATGCGGTTTAGATACGTGGACGATATCTTCGTAGTTTGGCAACACGGCAAGAATAAGCTAGATTATTTCCAAAATCATCTAAATAGCCGCACACCCTCCGTAAAATAGACAGTGGGATTGGAGTGGGAACAAAAACTGTCATTCCTGGATGTACTTGTACACAGGAATGACAACAAGTGTATAAGAAACTCACTCACACGGGAAGGTACTTACACTACAACTCCAATCACCTCAAAAGTGTGAAGGAGTGGGAAAATGCTTGTACGATAGAGCTGAAACAGTATGCTCCAAACAATAAGACCTGAAAAAAGAAAATATCACTAAAACACTTAAAGCAAGTGACTGCCTCGATCTAACCATGCAAATACCAAGAATTCTGTATATAACCATTTTATTTAAAATAAAAAATTAAAATACATTTATAAATAAAGACTAAATTTAGATAGATGCGGGCTTGTATCTCCATAGCTCAGTTGGTTAGAGCGGTACTCTAGCAAAGTACATGTCGTGGGTTCAAATCCTACTTAAAGTAAACTTTTTATTTATGTATCTAATAAATAGTAATTTTTAGTTACATTTATAAATAATTAAAATTATTATTAATTTTGTCAAATGCATAAAAAAAAGTTTTATTTATATTTATAAGTAGTTTCTAATGTTTAATGCTTGCACATTATAAATAGGCTCGCCATTTTAAAGTGTAAGAAAAATAAAATTTAAAAACAATTTTTACAAAAAAAAAATGATTTTCTCTTTGGGGGTTAGAACTTCCATTTTTTGCATTACCAGCCCCATCACTTGACCGTATCGCCATTTGCTCCATTTATTTTAAACGTATATTGTTTGAATATTATAAAATTGTTTCATATTTTTACCTTCCAAAACTACATATACATATGTAGGTGTTATGCATTCGACTTTTTTTCACTGACGCTAAATCACCAAGATCAAACAAGATGTGTGTGCGTCGTGCGTGAGCACATGCACGCGCGCGTGTGTGTAAACGCGATAGCGATCAGGCTGTTTGAGCTGGAGTGATGGTATTTTGTATACGGCTATTATATCAAAATCGTAAATACGTTTCAACTTTTGAGATAGGTAGGACCACGGGAATACCTGTTAACCTACACAGTTTCCAAATTTTTCAAATAAACTAGATAGAAATATTAAATTGAAATTTCTTGCACGCATGAAAGGCAATGACAAACTGTTTGAAGCTTATCGAGGCACTGCAAATGTTAAAAATGTTAAATAAAAAATTATTCTAATATAAGTTGAAATAACCAAGATTTTCTACTAGAATGCTACAAATACGGTAAAAATGAAAAATTTTTAACAATTTTCGACAAACCGCTTTTGTACAAAGATATGTTTAGTTGAATCATTCTATTTTGATTAGCGTGTTGTACAACCAATTTAGGAACACCTTGTATGTTATAGTATTGTGACTATTTAATTTATTATTATAAAATTTTGTATTAAAAGCTTGGTTATGCCCGCCTGATTGCCAGGCAACTTTTCTTGCTTCACGTCAGTTTGATACCTAGTTTGAAATTTAAAAATATTTTGCTTTGTATTTATATCTTAAACATCCATAACTTTTTTAAACTGTCAATTAGTTATTGCCCAATGTAAAACGTAGAATATGTATATGTAAAGTGTATAGATACAGTAGATCTTTAAATCATAATAGAATTTTACTGTTGTGATATATTACACTTTTGTACAAAGATATGTTGATTAATAGATTAGCATGTTGTACAAAAAATTTAGGAACATCCTGTATGTTATAGTATTATGAACTATTTAATTTATTATTAAAAAATTTTATATTAAATCATGGTGAAGCATCCGCCTGATTGCCAGGCAACTTTTCGTACTTCACGTCTGAACTTTGATGCCTAGTTTGAATTTTGAAAATATTTTGATTCGTATTTATATCTTAAACATCTATAACTTTTTAAAACTCGCAATTAGTTATTACCCAATGTAAAACGTAGAATTTGTATGCGTAAAGTGTATAGATACAGTAGATCTATAAATCGTAATATAATTTTACTTTTGTGGTATATTACAATTAGTTTGTTTAATAGAAAAGGACAAAAAATTCGTTAAAAAAATTACTAAAGGTGAGAAACTAATTCAATTTGCTAATGAGAATGGCAAAGACGAAAAGGGTACAATTTTTATGCAGGTAAAAGAGTATAAATCAGACCTTTACGACTTTTACCCTAAGAGAATCTCGTTTACCTGCAACAAAATTCTTTACGAAATCATCGAGGTATTAACAATAAGTCTAGATTTACAAATATCTTAAATTGTTAACGTTTTTTGGTACAACTGCATCTGCGCAGCTAAAAGTCTTCACCATACTTCCCGCCATTTTCGTCCATTTGCTGTGCAACTCGTGACGGTGAACGCACGTGGTGAGTTTTATCTATTCTTTGTTTGGTTTGAGTTTTAATTGTACAAACGATTATTATCTTTAATGTAAATCGCTGTTCAATATAAAATTGCTTAAATTCGTAATATACAAAATTAATGTGTAAAAAATTTTCAGGTTTAAACCTAACCTCAATTTTAATTTTTTTCTATCTCGTGGTGTAGGCGCGTGTTCTATCTATTGTTGCATATATTATTGTAATTGTGACTAGATCGAACACTCGCCTATAACACAAGAAACTCGTCGTTTTAAGCACATTCAAGAATCTTTCGACAAGTGGAACCATCTTCCGATCTGTCAGTGTAATGCAAATTTATATATTGTCGGATTTATTCTTCTTTGGTGATCTAGTTGTATGAGTATTTTAACTATCATAAAGCTAGTTCAGCAAAGCAGAATGTGTTTGACAGTTCATCGTTAATGCAGAATGGGTGGCACTGGATTAATTTAACCATAAGGACGTTTAATTTTCTTTGGAGAGGAGTTGTTATGAGCCTTATTTTTAATACATCTAAGGGTTTCTGGTTTGAAGGAACTCCTGGTGTGATATGTAGCTTATTTGTCATATCACAGCCAGTAGTTACCTACAAAAACGATTCCCTGAATCATCAGGTTCGTCATACTGAAGTTTAGGTACTAGATTATACAAACTACATAAATAATTTGTTATACTTCAATAATTTTGCCAAGTATATTGCTATATATTAGAAGAAAATTTGCATCTATGCATTGTTTTGTAACATAACCTTTTAGATTTTCAAGGACATAAATTTTCCACATTTTAATAACATAGTTCCATTGCATGTAAATGTAATTACATTTTTTAATAGTAGAAGATAAATAATTAAAACTTATTTCTGTTAAGAATTATTTCAAATGTACTCGTGTAGTAGTGCCATAATTGTTTAAGTATAATTTTTTTCTAATTTACAGTACATACATGTAAGCCACTTCAATTTATTATAGTTTAAAAGAAGGAAAAGCTGTTAATTGCTGTGATTGTGTTAAGGAATTGCTAGAAGTATGTATGTTTTTTATAAATAAATTTCTATTGAAATTATACTTAAAAAACTTGATTTCATAGTACTGCTTTTATTTTATGCTAGTAATGAACCTGATTTACTGTTTTTAGGAAAATTATGAGTGTAAAATTGTGGTTTGAGATAAATATACATGTGAATATCGTAAAAATGTTTTGATTATTCTGTGAACGCCAATGAAAGGTTTTATTTCTGGCCATATGTAATCAAAACCAATCTAGTCGTTACTATATACTGCTTATTGCCGAGAATATTTGTAACAGCTTTTGTTTGACGAATATATTTCATATAACCTGTTCTTGTATTCGAAATAAATGTGTAGGTTGAAAAATCTAATCAAATGTAACTCGAAAGTATGAATATTGAAACTTTCACCATTATTACATATATTTAAAATACTTATGTTTTGGGTTTTTTAACATTTTTATGTGAATCTATATGTTCGATAACAATTACAGTTATTGTCCTCAGTTTAATATACTAATGATCTAGTTTACTAAAATTATATTACATAGTTGGCTTTATACGTTTATATTAATGGCAGGCTTATGGTAGCATTTTAATATCTTATAAATTTGTTCTAACATATGCAGTTCTTAAATATATTACCACTTATGTAGGACAACAAATGTAATTGTTGTCCCAATGTAGATTTGTATAAAATATAAAAATACGTCATTTAAAAACCCAAAAGTTAAGTATCTTAATAACTCAAAAGAGTATAAATTAGAAAATTATTCTTCAGGTCTTTCTCAAACTTGTCATTTGGCAACAGTCACTTGAGTCCTAGATGCTCTCGTATCTTGCCTGGCAATAACTTTTGAGAATGTCTAATGGGATTCTATATTCTTGCTCTTGTTGTTATATATTACTACTGAAAATCTTTGTAATCGACTATATACACGTACTATACAGCAAACATGAAATATTTGAATGTAAAGAATTAATGGAATGTAGGTTCTAATTCTTTTAGACCAACTATACTAATTAATTAAGCAAATATAGAACCTCATTTTTATTGTAAGATTAGAAAATGGTAATAAAGCATTATAGAAAACATTTTATATGTAGAAAGAAACAGATTAATCATCCACCAACAGAAGATGGTTTCTTGGAAAATCTTAGAAAATTTAGGCTAAATATAATTATTTTTTCTCAAGTAAACTCTTACTGTACAGACAGAATCAGATTTGATTAATCACTTGTTGAGCACAAAAATATATGTATATCTATAGTTCTGGTCATTCCTTTAAAATAAAGATCTTTGATTTTAAGCTACTTATATCAAGTTGACCAACTGGTTAGCTTCTAAGTTATGGTCACGTTTTGATGCAGAATAAACGCTAATATCCTAAACCAAGTGATCACACTCACTGAAAATATATTAACCAATTAGCTTGGATAAAATATACATGGTCAAAGTGAGTTGGTATATTTGCAATGTTTCATTTCTGAAGTTTGAGTAGGTAGCCAATCAGCAGTTTTTTTAATAACCCATTAAGCACCGGTACTTTTTATTTATTACTAATTTTGAATGAGTAAAATAAAAAAGTTTGAAAATTTTTATATCTATAGACATTGATACAATGTGTGTACAATATTATATCTTATTTACTAGTGTAATGCAATTCGAAACATTCCACAAATAAGATTGTATCACATTCGATACAATATGTCCGAGATTTTTATTGATAATCTGGAAATTTGCATCTTTGTTGCTTATCTATTTGTCTTATCCAGTAATTATTTCCTTATATTAGTTACAATGTCATGGAAATTACACTTTTGTAGTGCTCCAGTAGTGTGTCTTGGTTTCAAATAAAACATTGTCACAGTTCTAAAATTTAAGCAAGACAAGAAAGTAGATCTATGAATTATCCTGTATAAAATCTAGCATTTGTTATTAACATGGTCAATCATTCTCATAATTTATAGGCCAATACTATTTTTTGCCTCTAATTCTAATGGCGTATTTTCCAACTAACCAACCGTAGTGGGCAATACCTCCCATATGTTTATTGTATGTTTTAATTACATTAGGTAGTGGAACTGACAGCATCTGTTGGTTAAATTTAGACCATCTCGCTGCTTTACCTAGTGGTTCAATGGTGTCAAAGTTTGTACTTAATGTAACACACTTGTTATCATTCCATTTTACGATCAATACTTCTCCATTTCTGTCAAATCTGTAATCAAATGTACCACGATCTTTCTGTGAAAACTGTTTTGAATTTAGAGGAGGGTAGGTACTTACTTATCAGTTTTATTTTCTCTCATTGTTCCTGTAGCTCGAAATCCAGTCGAGTTTAAATGAATCAGTATATCACGATTATTAAAAAAGTTATCAAAAACGCAACATGATCATTAGGATTTTGAATATCTTCCAACTTATTTATAATGACTTGGGAAACTTGTATTAAACCTGGAGTGGAATTGTTACCCTATTGCCAGTGTAAACAGGAAGTTTGTAACAGTATCCTTGTGAATTGCTTAGTGCCCAGAATTTGTATCCAAATCGGATTGGTTTGGATTGTATAAAGTGCTTTAGACTATATCATCAATAAATAAAAAAAAGTGGAAAATACACCCCTACTGTAGAAATGCTTCGTTTATTTTAGTTATCAAAGGCCGAATTTTATATCTGTTAGTCAAATTCGCTTCCTCATTATTGCAACAGTGAAAAACAAATTTAAATTTCAAATACACGTTTATCGCATCTAACAGTTTCTAGTCCAGCATCTTCGTCTACACTCCAATACAATTTTTCTGCGAGAAAAATATGATATCCAGAAAGCAGTAAAAATTCGTTAGTAGTTACTGCAAAATCATTAAGATTTTTTACATTTTTAATATAGGTACCTATCGTTCAGTTTCTATTTGACGAAGTTTATAAACATCATCGGAAAAATATTTTTCTAACAACTTGTACAGAAGCAAATCGTATAGTATTTATGCCAGGGAGGAGGAATGTTTTTTGTTGGTTGTGCTTTTTGAAGATTTATTTTCTGAATTTTTATCTTGATTACGTTATCGCCAGAACAGATATTAAGGGCTTGCTGTTAGATTTTTGTATTTCCAGGAACATAATACCGATTTCATGTTCGCCTATAACGTCATCGTCACAATCACTTCCGCCTATAAAACGTTGTCAGCATTTTCTAATTCACAAAAAAATTCTTCATCTTCAAATAAAGTTTCAAATATTTTTGTAGGTACTTAAAAAACGCTTGTTGTCCATTTTATTTATATGTGGTCTATCGCCACAATATTGCCGTGAAAAGACAAAAGAATGTAGGGGAACGTGGGGGAATATCGACTACTTAAGAAAATCATATAATTCCTTGAATGAATATAGTACAAAATTATTTAAAAACTTATAGATTCCTAGCAAATATATTATTACAAAAAGAGGCTATAACAAATTTGTTGAAAGTACGATATTTTTTTCAAATCAGGTAAAACAACAAAGAAACGGGTAAAATCGACCAGTCGGGTAAAATCGATCAATCGGGTAATGTCGACTAATGCAACAGATTAATGTTCAATTAATTATATTAAACGTAAACATGACATTTTTGGTAAAAACAAGTAATTGTCGCAAATATAAACTGACGCATTTTCAGCGACAGTGCACTTAGAATGCGCCTATGCTCCGCATGAACGACAACGCCACCAAACCTCACGGTGGCTCCAAATTTACCACAAATGCAAGAGAGTTCGTTATTTTCCACTATAGCAGTTGTCTGTTGTGCAATCTTTTAAACACGTGTTTTAACGAAACAAATATTTTTCTTGACTTTTTGTCCTACTTTAACATCTTTTATTTTATTCTTTTTCTTCTCTGCCTTTACTTCTCGTTCCTCCTTCATTGATGTTGCTGTTAATACTGCAGACTGCTGTTTTTTTCTTTCTGTTTTTTGTTGTAATTTTGGTCCTGGGCATATATCTTGAAATCATACATTCAGAAGTTTTTCTATTAAAGCAAGAGTATATATCTTCATCGTCAGTTATATAATTCTCGCAAATTTCTTCTAAACTGAAGCTGAAGTTTGAAGAGTCATAATCCAAAGAAAGAATAGACTTGTTAATTTTTTTGGTACTGATTCCACTTGGACCTGGTTGGGGTGACGTTTCTACATGCTGACGAAGGGAACTGCTCTTAAGCTTTTTAGCGGGTGGTTCATTTAATCCTATTGTAGGAGTAGGTGTTCGATGTCGAGACTTCTGCTCAAGTACAACCTTTTGTTCCATGTTATTCTCAATTGTTTTAAAACCATTCATACGTTTTTCGATGGTAGCTGCCCTGCTATAAGCTTTGGCAAAAATTTCGGCTAAGTCTGTTTGGTTAATTTTTTCGTCTGTTTTGTTCGTAAGTTTGTCACATTCTTGTTAGTAAGCAGTTTTCAACGGTTTATATAATATTACATCTAACGGTTGAATACGATGTGATGTGTGAGGTGGAATTGAGAGAATTCGTATGCCTAAATGTTTACAAAGTCTATAATAAGGCAAACTAGAGTGTGTAGAATGATTGTCTGGAATAAGCAGAAAGGGCTCTTCTGTAGTAGGATTACTAAATCTTGCAAAATGTTGCACCAACTCTGTAAAAACTTCTTCTGTAATCCACCCACTCTCTGAACATTTGTAGACTGCTTCAATTGGACCATTTTGATCCAACCCGCCCTTCCTTTCTTCCTCTTGAAAATGAACATAGGCGGAATGTATTCACCCGAAGCACTTGTACAACGTACCACAGTGGTGTTTTGGCCCCTTTCTCTCTACTCGTGATAGCTTCAACTTGTTTTTCGCCTTTCTTCGCAACTATGCGCCCTGAGTTATGGACGCTAGTAATGCCAGTCTCATCGACATTGTAAAATGAACTGCTTTCTAAGCTGTCTTTGGTTTTTGTTAAATATGTCATATCTAAAGTTAATAGTTACCGTGATAATAACGTTACTTTGGATTATTTTGTTTTTTCGCCAAATCCTCAAAATAAAATTAAAGGAAGCAACATACAATAACACTATTTGCATCAGATATTTAATTATTATTACCTAAATTGTGTTGTTACTTAAAAAACCAGGAATATGAAGAAAAAAACGACGGTATTAAAAAATGTTATTTAGAGACTATGCCATTCTTTAATCATAAACACATTAACATAGTTCCCATGCCGATAACTATAACAATTGCAATACGCAGAAGACATATGCCGGTTTAATTCGAATTGATAGTATTTGACACCTTATCGTTTTCACTTTGTCAAAAAGGCTCGAAATCGAATCGAAAAAGTTACGTTTTCCAAATTACGAACCCGTTACTGACCGTGTCTAGAAAGGGAGGCAGCATCTTGATAGAAGCCATGCAGAGAAATTTCAGAAGTTAGCAGGACATAAGTTCGGCGTACTATTAAAAGCGTCTATTTTCATCCATACCGGTTTCAAAGGCACCTGAAACTTCATGTGGATGACCGTTTAAGTCATTTTGGGGTTTTGTCGTTGGGCCAATGAAACATTGGCGAATGAAAGAGACTTTTTTAATAATCTTTTATTCACGGACAACTCAACGTTCCAGAATGATGGATTTATGAACAGTCGCAACTATCATTATTATTCTGATATAAAGCCACATGTGAGAAGGGAAGTTGACCGTCAGCATAGCTGGTCTCTAAACACGTAGGGTGGAATTCTTGGTCAATATGTAGTGGGTCCATATGTTTTCGATAGACATTTAGAACTCTCAAGTTTATTCCGGTTTTTTGAGACATGCTTTGCCAATCTTACTTGAGAGCATCCCTTTGGTGATGCGTCAGTACATGTGGTTCTAGCATGACGGCGCTCCTCCCAGTACTTAATTGGAGCAAGAAATTTCTTAAACTATGAATATCCTCAAAGATGGATTGGAAGAGGCGGGCCCGTAAATTGGCCACCCCGACCACCTGATATAACCAAAACCCGGCATTTTTCTATGAGGATATGTAAAATAACGTGTATAGAAATTCGTACAACACTAATGGAAATATCAAAAACAACCTTTACAGGAAGGAAACTGAATACTAACTTGGAAGATTTGAGAAACTATGTTAAGGAACAGCAGGATACTGCGCAACCTGACTTTCTTGATAATATGCAGTGAAGAACGGATTATACCAAAATGTATCAAAGTCAAGTTGATTAAAAATAACTCTAAAAATGCAGAATATCTACCGAAGAACGAGTTTGGCACTGCTAAGGGAAGGAATCCAGGATACTAGAAAGAAATTGGACAAAATCAATAAATGGCTTCTTAACTTACATCTTGAACTAATTAACAAAATACATCCAAGTCTATGGAACACCTTTGCCCAAACTTCAAACTTTCATGCTGTAACAGCCAGTGTATTAAATAGTATCAGTAATATTCAATCTACAATTGCTAAAATAGACGAGACAGTAGACATTATACCTCAAACGTATAAACTAACCTTGCATGAGAGGAATGGAATTCACTGAGAACACTAAAGGAAACGCGATCATGCTACTGGCCGATAACTGGAACACAACTGTTATTGTGATGGAAAAATAGATGAACTTCTTCAAGATCTTGCATACCAAAGAATTAGTACGGATCCAACAATGTAGCTAGAGAAAACCACTAAAGCAAAATTTTAAACACTAAAATTAGTGAGTATGTTCGGCAACATTAATACCTCTAGAGAAGTCATCTCAATTCCCCAAATCGTGTAAATTATCAAAATTTAAAATTTATAATTTTTACATTTAAAAAAGAAGGCCAAAAGTGATAAGGGGTATCTACTTATTGCTTAGACGTCGTGTCTTTATTTACAACGTTACAGTATATGAAACATAAATTATAATCTAAATCAGGCACCAGCTACCAGAAGACATCAGTTTAATAGAACACTGCATGAAAAACACATACTTCATTTATGGGAACAAAAGATACAAGCACATCGAAGGAGCAGCAATAGGATCGCCATTATCATCAGCTTTAGCAATATCAGCAGCAAACCACAAACCAAAATCATGACTGAGGTATGTAGACAATGCGCTTTTAGCATGGACACATGGTCGGGGGCAGTTAGACCAATTTCTAAGCCATGTGACTGAAATGTATGCCAAAACTAAGTTTACGATGGAAATCGAACAAAATGGAAAACTATCACTTTTGGATCTGCTAATTTGCAGAAGCCGAGAAGAATTCGGCCACACGGCATATAGAAAATCGACACATACTAACAGATACTTAAATTTCAAATCACACCACTATCCAGCACGGATACAATCCTTAGTCAAAACGTTAGCTCAGCGGCAGACGATCGTAACCTAAAAAGGGAAGTATTAAAAACCGCTCTACTACAAAATTGATTTACAGAGATGTCCAGAGGGTCTTAAAACCACACAAGAGCAGAAACGAAAAAGAGAAGGGACCGACTAACATAGTCTTACTACCATACACAAAGGAAACCACGTATAAAATAAGCAAGATAGTCAAAAAAACATAACATAAAACCATATTCCACAGCAACCAAAAAAATCGGAACGATCTTACCAAACTCGAAAACCAAGATAAACTTGGAAGACCAAGGAGTTTGGGCGATTCCATGTGGAGATTGTGACTAAACATATGTATATAGGTCAAACAAATAGACGCATTACAGCCAGAGTACAGGTTAAGAAAAACACAACTACATCATCTCTAACTCAACACGTACAGAGTACCAGAAGGATAGCACGTGTTGATCGTCTATCTAAAAAAATTTTTAGAGAAGCAATAGACAAATCTCCATACACACTACAGTATCTAATATTATTTTTGGTTTTGATTCACAGAAATGTGTATATCTAAAATATCATTTTCTGTTAGCGCCTTTCTCAACTGTAGCGACTTGCAGGAAAGCACAGTTCTGCAATTGCATAAATTGTTACATTTTTACCTGCATGTGCAGTCATGTAAAAGTGACACTAACGTGAATACTGTTTTTTGAATGGACCTAAGAACCAAAGATCCAATCGCTTCACCGATGATTACAATGAAGGGACAGTGTTAAAAGGGTTATTGGGGGTTTCTTTTGACTTAAGAACGGTTTTCAACTGTCTGTGGTTAATGAGACCTTCCAGGATCAATAACACTGGATGTTTATGGTTAGGCCTCGCATATTTGATTCTTTTGCCTTAAGAATGGTTTCCAACTGTCTGTGGTTAATGAGACCTTCCAGGATCAATAACACGCTTGTTTATGGTTATGCCTCTCATATTTGATGAAATGATCTAAATACATAAGAAAATATTCACAGTCCATTCAGTCAGACCCATTTGCATAGCCCACAGCGTCAGCACTTATCCCCTTCAACAGAAGTGGTGACATTCTCTTGCATGAAAACAAAAAAAAAGGAAAAAATATAGTGGCCTGTAGCTAATACTACTGATCCGATTTTTACATTAGAACCTCTCTTATAGCGTGTTTGTGACCCTTCTTGGTTAATATATAGTGGGGCTCTTGAACTGTTTATTTCGGATTTATTAAAGTTGTACATATTTTCGGGGTTGTATCTGAATTTATTTATCGCTTCGCTTACTAGGCATAGAAGTGGTTAATCTGATTATTATTAAATACAATCCCTCTATTGAGACTTGTTGCCTCAGGTTTGCACACTGAAAGGCATGGTTTTTAAACCATTGGCAGAAAATCCTCTCCTTCACGCTTTAAGGTTTTGTTGAAGGGATTTGGTACAAGCTTCTTGGCTAGCTGGTAATCGATCCTGCGGACATCAAGTGATGAAAGTCCATACGATCTGTTTTGTATATCGAGAAAATGGTTTACTCAAGTTTTTTCATCTTTTTGTCAAACACAGTTTTAAAAATACCGTAGAAGGGTTCACTAAAGGTACCTTCGCTAGACTTTAATTTTTTAAGTCGTACTAAGCAAGTCGTCAGAATATATTTATCAGAGACGCATATCAAACTGATTGTACTCTGAACAGCGACGACAACTCATCTGCAGTAGTTTATTCAATGAGGGTACGTGCTTTTTTCTTGTAATTGCGCATCTGAAACAATCTTACCCGATAAACAACTTTGCTGGATGCATCTCAGGTATATGGAGTATAGAAGATCACCGATCCTATATGTCACGAGGTTGATGGTTCTCATTGCACCAAAATATTTCTGATGAAGCATAACCTAACAAAAAGTTTGATCAAGACTTAAGGTGAAAAGGTGCACAAACCATACATTATATACAACAACAAAGTTCTCACTAAACAAAGTAGCATTAAAAATTATTATTAATTTTTTTAAATACATAAATAAAAAGTTTACCTCGAGTAGGATTCGAACCTACAACATGTACTTTGCTAGAGTACCGCTTTAACCAATTGAGCTTACGACATATAAGCCCCAATCGATGTAAATTTTGTCTATGTATGCAGAACTGATGTAAATTATATATATATATATATATATATATATATATATATATATATATATACAGGATGCAGCATTAATGCGTCGAAGTACTATATATCCGTTATTAAAGGAGATATCAAAAAAAGTTATTCACAAAAATTACAGGCAACTTCAAACTTCACATTATAAAATTATTTTCGTATTTACAGGGTGTTAAATATTACCAGGGTGAACCAAACATACTTATTTGTAAATGGGACACCCTATATATTATTTCAAATTTAGATTAAGCTGATCTCTTCCATACTTCCAATATAGGGTTTCATTACATTATACAGGGTATTTCAAAAGTTACGGTCAACTGTACACGAAAATCATTCTCATTTCAACGTCCTGTATAACCTAGACAGAACAACCTAACAATAATTTTTTCCAGGCATAACTTTGTGACATTGGTACAGTGTTACGAGAAAGTGCTATTTCTTTATTATTGGACCAATTTAATATAGAGCGAGCCAACACTCGAACACATGATTTTGTTAATTTTTTCAAATGAATCACCCTATAGCCAAAATCGTTAATTTCTGAGATATTTTCGGGGATAGTATACCTAGTGTTATGATTATCATCGGTGATATCTCGAGTTAAAACCGATGAAAATTGAATGAGGAAAATAAATTTAACGTGATGATTGAAGTTGCCCGTAATCCACATGTTAGTACACGTGAAATCTCGCGTCTGCATGATCTTAGTGACAGGTCCGTCCGAAGAATACTGCATAAAAATAAGATGCATCCATACTATATCCAGTTGCAGCAAGAGTTACTCGAAAATGACTATCCCAGAAGGGTTGCTTTGTGTGAATGGGCTCAACAACAAATCCACAAACAGGCGGATTTCTTTGATTTTGTCGTCTTTGGAGACGAAGTCACGTTTCATGAAAATTATACGGCAAAGTAATCCCCATCTTATAGCAACTCATAGTCAAACTAGGTAGTTTTTGAATGTTTGGGGTGGTATAGTTGGAGACCACGTAATTGGACCACAGTGAATGGTCAGTTTTATTTGGACTTTTTAGAAAATCGTTTACCATTACTGTTGGCAAACGTTCCTCTTAACATTCGTCAAAGAATGTGGTTGTTACACGATGGAGCTCCGGTACATCACACTAGAACTGCATGGCCAGCTCGTTCACTAGAGTTAAGTAAAATAGATTTCTTCAAGTGGGGTTATGTGAAAAACCGTGTGTATCAAATACCTCCAACCTCACAAGATGATATGAAGAATAGAATACGAGAAGCATTCCAGAGTATGAATGTAGAAATGTTAACAAATGTCAGTCCAGAATTTGAAGATCGACTGCAATACTGTATTGATGTTTTCAGTGGACATTTTGAACATTTATTATGAAATTGACTAATTTTATAAGAATTTTGTCTTAATAACCCATGTTTAATTTTTTGTAATAATTTGTCACACTTTTATTTGTTCACGGCTAACTTGTTATAAATTGAAAATATTTCAGAAATTAACGATTTTAGCTATAGGGAGTGCTTAATAAAAATGAAAGAACATCAAGTGTACTTTCACTTTTTAAAATAAAATACAGGGTGATTCATTTGAAAAAATTGACAAAATCATGTGTCCGAGTTTTTGGCTCGCTCTATATTCAATTGGTGCAATAATACAGAAATAGCACTTTCTCGTAACACTGTACCAATGTCAAAAAGTTATGCCTGGAAAAATTATTGTTAGGTTGTTCTGTCTAGGGTATACAGGACGTTGAAGTGAGCATGATTTTCGTGTACAATTGACCATAACTTTTGAAATACCCTGTATAACGTAAAGAAACCCTATATTGGAAGTATGGGGGAGATGAGCTTAATCTAAATTTAAAATAATATATAGGGTGTCCCATTTAAAAAAAAGTATGTTTGGTTCACCCTGGTAATATGTAACACCCTGTAAATACGAAAATAATTTTATAATGTGAAGTTTAAAGTTGCCTATAATTTTTGTAATAACCTTTGTTGATATCTCCTTTAATAAGGGATATATCGTACTTAGACGCACTAATGCCGCACCCTGTATATATATATATATATATATATATATATATATATATATATATATAGCATTAGTCAAGCTACTTTGGTATGTGTGAATCCTTGCGATATTGCAGGTTCACATTCCATTAATATAAGTAATTTAACAGTAATCTCATTATATTTAGAATTTACATCAGTTCTACATACATACAAATTTACATCGATTGGGACTTGTATCTCGATAGCTCAGTTGGTTAGAGCGGTACTCTAGTAAAGTACATGTCGTAGATGCAAATCCTACTCGTGGTAAACTTTTTATCTATGTATTTAATAAAATTAATTATAGTTTTTAATTAGTAAAATGTCTGCACCGGACTCGTAATAGGAGTAGTAAGATAATAGGCGGTACCCTGTCCTAGATCGATGTTATAAGGGTACAGCTCAGGTTGGTTCTGAAAGTATAAGACTTCAAAAAACAATAAATGCTCAAAAATTTATGAGCGACCGCTCATAGTCATAATTTGATTAATAGTAAAAAGATCTGCGAGGCTAGCTCATATTGAATAAACTTAAACGACGCTTCAATCCTTTATTGAACTTTCAGCGCGCGCTTGTTTTAATCGTAAGACGCCAATTTAATCTTTCCAACCCCTGAACTCTAATCAAGTATACCTGGATATTCAGAATATGTTCCCAAAATTAGCAAAGGAAATGAAATAAAAATTTTATAGCAAGCCAGTGAAAACAGCAATAAAATTTCCAAAATAATATTTCATCCACATTGAAGTATCACGGAAGGATTTAGTCTTTAAAAGTTTTATCATTTCAAATTTTTGACGGAAAATTGAGACCATTGTAAATACAACTTTAAAAATCATAGTTCTTTACTCATCATATTTAATTCAAGTTTATCAAACGATTCACTTAAAAATATCAGTAAACTCCCTTTTTTGTTTGTTGTAAAACCCCTCCAGAAATCTTTAACTCTGTCAGCTGTGCTCTACGGAAGTATTCTCAACAAAGAACTTTACAAGGGATGAGCCGAGTAATCTTCATAAAATAACTGCTTTGAATACACTTATCTAACTATTTTGTTACTAACTAGTATCTGAATAATGTTTATGTCAATAAATGGTATAAATCCTTACTTTGTGATAAATTGCAATTTATTTGACCGCCCGGTATGTTTAATTTCAAAAATTAATTGATTGAGTAAATTCTTACACAATTTTACTTTAAATGCTTGTAATTACAATTACATAAATTTAGATTTTGAAACATTAATATAATAATTTTACATTTAATCACAAAAAATTTCGTGGTCAAAAACGAGTTATTTTTATCAAGTAAGCCGAACGCGATATCTTTTGCAATTGCACTATTCATAACTTGAATCAAAATTATTATTACGAGTGAGTGCGTGTGCGTGCCGTGATCTATTCGAGTAAGTTTATTGATTAAGCATATTAATTTAATTTAGCTAGTGCTACTACTGTTGTGTTGATCAATTACCATCCGCTATTTTTTTACATAAGATATAAGTAGTAAATCTTATATTAGTAGATATTTTATGTACGGGAAATATATTTGGCTAACGTTGTATTTGTACGTGTGCAATTATCCGATAAGCGTGTTATCAACGAGTTTCTTTGCAGCTTAGAAACACTACCGTTTCCGTCTTAGCTAAGTCCGTATTTCTACTACTATTAGAGTTAAATCAACATCGGAACACACCAAGCTGCGCAAAAAAAGTGACGTCAGAGTGTAAAGCTCAACAAAAAAATATACGTTTGAAAAAATAAAAGTTTAGGTTATGTTACTTCGCGTTTGTTGTCCAAGAATACAATTTTAGATGTAAAATTTTTGAAATAATCATAAAGTAAGATCATATTTGATTGTCATAGTTACAAAATCTAGTTTTTGTAAAATACATTTGCCAATAACAGTTAATCTCCTGATTTTTGGCCAGATTTAAATATTAGCAGAGGATTATTTATAAAGCCCATTTCACCACCTAAAATAATGATAAATAGCAAAATATTTACATTATAAAATTAAATAAACATACCAGCATGTACGATTATAAGTCGATTTCCTTTTCAAATAGGAGATTTAAGACCTATGTTTGTCCCATCTGTCCACGAATATGGTGTCGCATGAGACGAATGTATGTATGTTTCATCTAAAATTTACATAAGATTATGCAGTAGAATGTATAGTTTATAATCTTCAAAACTAACCTGTGTATATAATTGGTCGTCCTGCTTTCCGATAATTAGTGATCGAGCGTATATATGCACAACGCAAAGAACGTATTTCATGTCGTTCTATTATAATCTTACGATGATCAGATGTTTTTTTCCAGCTACATAAAACCCAAGGTAAGATATGATTCAAAATTAATCAGTAAACTTACCTGAAGCCCATTTTTAAAAGTAAACTTCTAAATGACGTTTTCTTTCCCGAATATCCAATTGTTTCGTCATCTTTAATGAGGTTATAAATTCCTTCGAATATTACAAAATAAAACGTTGTTATCCATCTGCTTTTTACCTGAATTGATACTTCTATTTGTAATTGTTCCACACAATCTTGCGAGCATCTTCAGATAACACACGGCGTTTTCTTGCTTGAGGTGCTTGAGCGTTATGAAATGTACTTGAGTCGCACATTATATAAAGAACTAGATTTGATTACATTAATATAACGTGAAATTAATAACTAAAGTAACTTACTTAAAAATTCAATACAGGCAGCGGATAGTTTAAAAAAAAACTGTTTTGTAGAATAAGTAATAAACAAATTTGATACGCCGGAAAAACAAAGAGGTTATAAACAAAAATTGGCAAACGATCAGCTGGAAAGTAACGTTTTTAGGGCGCACAGTACTAATATCTGTCATTTTCCAATCATTACTGCATCCTTATCTAGTTTAAAAATGCGTTTCTGTGCTGGTGTCTTCCGATGTTGATTTTACCACAAAGCAACCACCAATGCTTTGTGGATTTTACTCTAAGCTGGCTATCAGTACGTTAATTATTGTTATACCTTTATAGGTGAACATTTCATCCGTGAGTAACCGTTTACAAATAAAATTGTTTTCAAACCACGAATTAACTGCCTATTAAGTTTGACCTAAACATTTGCAGAAATATCTTTTCATTGTATGCGATTGCATCTGATAATTAAGATTTTTTTTCTTGTGTTTAGATCGAAAGTATTTATCCTATATTTTCAACGTCGTCGTGATTAATTTCGTTGCCGTCCGTTTAGTGTTTAGACAGATCAGGAATAATTAATTTGTGGATTCAAGGTTTCCGCCACCGATTGCACTTTAATTTTTAAAATTTAATGTAAGCATTTACAGAAACGCCTTTTCTATTCTGTAACTCAGCTGGTTAAGTTTTGTAATCAGGATTTTTCTTTTATGTTAGTTTTAAAAGAATAAATTACTCGATAATTTTTTTGTTTTATATGGCCGCCTTTATTAGTGTCCAACAAACACATTGTGTTTCTATTTTTTCAGGAATTTAGTTTTAGTTTCCCGCCACCAGTACTAATCATGCATATACCGGGTGATCCAAGTATTGCACCCACTACAGTTATTATTTCCATTCCGACTAAAATAATTTTTTTTTATTAACACCAAGTAGCCGATTATTAATTACCAATATTTTTTTCTGATTTTTGTTTTATAATTTTGGATCTTGTACGATCTGTTATTTAAGTTATCAGATCACAACGTTTATTTTAATTATACCGTTAGACCGTCTCAAGCAAATTACAAGGCTTAATTAGTTTACAGCCTGTTTAGACAAACGGCATTTTTAGTTTTTTTTTTTAATGTAGTTTTTGTTTTCCGCCGCCGTTGGCATTATATATTTTTCCTTGGTTCTGTTAATTATTTTAATCACTGGAGTTTTTAATTTTCTTTTACCACTACCATTTTCTTTTCAGTGATATCTGACCGTGTATGAAACAATTATTAGTTTATTTCTTTACCATCTTGAATGCGTTTTTGGTTCTTGTTTGTTATTTTTTTCAGGAATTTAGGTATTTTTTCGCCATCGTTGGCGAAAAATTATTTTATTAATTGACATCGCCAAGCACTATAGTACTTTTTGTTTTGTTTTTTTTTCAGCTGCCCGAATAAATTAGAGGCGAGTCCTCGCATCGTACCCACCCAATTTTTTTTAGTATTATTTTTGTCCGAGAAATATTAATTTATTTTGTTCCCTTTAACCGTGATAACAATCAATTTTTCTCAAACTGAGACCGATAGGTTGATTTATATTTTTTTTAGCGAATCGTTCTGTTGTCTAATTTCCAACCTATAAAATTAATTTTTTTTTTATTATTTATCCGACATAGAAAACGTTTGCTTCCGACCTCCGTATCAGGAGTTTTATTTTTTTTGTGAGTAAATATTTTTGAATTCATATCACCGAGACCGCGCATTTCCGACTCAACAGCGACACAAGTCTTAAATACTGGCACCGATCTAAATCTTCAGAAACCCTGGTAGATCGACGTGTTCACTGACGCTACTTGGACCGCTTTTACCCCTTTTAATTTCCCGCGCAGAGGAATCTAGGCCTTTACACCGTTCACCTACAATTGGCGCTCGAGTAACCCGATTATACCGCGATAGTTCAACCGCAGTTCACCGCTCCGCCCCTCTTAAATAATTCTACCAACAACTGACCGTCGACCGAAAGTAAAAGCGTTATAGTTTGTGTGCGCACCTTTGAAAACATTCGTCAGGAACCACAACTGTTCTTTGATTATTTGTTATCAAGTAACGCTTTAAATATGCTTTTTTTGTAAATTTCACAATAATTATTGTATAGCTCCATAACCCCATGGACATGTATCAGTTGACCCGAAACGTGTAATTCTTATCGTCGCACGGCTTTACAACCACCTTGTTCTGCCTAATCGTGAATACAAAATCCTTTTTAGGTGTTATTAGATGCTTGTCCCCTTTTTTCAACCTGATAATCAAATAATGCCAAGTTATAATCTTCTGTAGGGTCTTGTTTCACAATGGTCCTATAGGAACCTCTATCTCTTTACAATTTATCCGTTGTCAGGTCCTTGTTCTCAACTTTCATTACACCCGGAGTTTTTTATTGACTAAAGAAATACCAAACATGTTATCGGGCGTATAATTGGACGTATCTTATTTTTCAATGTTTTTTTTCATAGATGCTAAATACCGAGTTCAGGCAACTTAAAAATCAAGCTATCCGTATCGGTATATATAAGCCGGGCTTTATTTCCACATTTTAGTTATACATAACTGTAATGGAAGTCGTACAAGACAGTTTTAGAAGCATCTAGAACGGCTAATCCCGCGTAAATATAGGTTCGTGTAGAAAAAAATCCAATATGTTCATTTCGATAATTGCCATATATTTATCAAATCTAGTACAGCTATCAAAATTTAGTTTGTAAATATATGCACCAGCACCATATCACCCTTCCGACTTAGCCACCAAACAAACATTTTCCATTAGTTTTGTAGTATTGATTTCAACATATTTGTGTAAACAAGGTAACTAACTGTTTAAAGTTCAAGAGTTTTGTCAATTTCAAACCAAGTGCTAAATACACATTTAGGTGCCTATAATGAACAATGTAATTACATTTCGATTACAATGTGAGTAATAATCTTTTAAACTTAGAACCAGGTGGAGCCACGTGTTTTGGTGCTAAGGGTAGGCTGCGACAGAGCTCGTGCAATTCCAGTGGGTAGTCGAACTAACAACCTACAATGTAAGCACCGTCTGTATCATCTGTAGTATATAGTATGGATTCAAGGTTGGGATAACCTACAAAGACAAACTCACCAAAGTACAAGAATCATTCCATGGATTTTCCATACAGATTATTAATATAAAAATACATTAAATATGATGTTTGAACATCGATGTTGTAGTTATTACTCATATACTTGTTATTAGCCTTTGCATAACTGACGGTACAGCATTGTGTTACCGAACCCTTGATGCTGCTCAAAGAAAATGACCATATAGACGTCGGCAGGTAATTCCAATTTAACTTGTGTAATTTTTTGGTTGGCTTTAATCCTAAACCGGGAGCAGTCTAATAGTACAAGGTGTCCAACTGATATGTACCTAAACAAGTTAGGCGATTTTTTTTAATATCGTATACCAATAATACGTCTGTTTTTAGATATAAATATGAGTATTGTCCAAATGCTTGTACTCCAAATGTGTTCCAGACTTGAATCTCGTCTAAATATTTTTCTTGGGTAACACCTTCGTTAGTAAAGTAACTATAAAAATCTTTTCTTTGTGATAGGCTAGTTTCATTTAGCATACCCCATGAATCAATGTACTCGTATGGGAAAATACCCTTGCGCACTAACAAATTAAACTCATCACTTAAAGTAAAGTACGTCTAAACTTTATTTTATTATTATCATGATACATACTTCACTTTGCTTAAAGGTAAAAACGGTACTTCTTCGTGGAAAACCGGTAGGTAACTGTCTCTCGAATGAAGAAATAGACGTCATAAACTCTCAAGTTACGAAATATGACAGAGACAGTAAGTGTGTCTCTAAATCTTAAGTTGCAACGTTGCTGTGCAGCACACCTAAATGTACCTGTTAAATGGTTATGGTAATTAACCGGATGAAAAATTTGGTTGCAAGTATGATAGGGAGTGGGGTGTTCAAAATTCCAAATTTGGTCATTGGTAATAAGTTGGAAAATAATTTATCTCTAACCAGAAGTTATCTGATATATGAAATTGATTACATTGCTACAACTTACAGGAAACAGGTGTTAAACTGCATTTACTTCTGAGCAATGACCTTACTTTATTTCTATCGAAGTTGAAAAGAACAAGAAACTCTGTAATTGGTAACCAAAAATAAATAAAAACATATAATGCTAAATGTACAAAACTGATATTTAGGATTCGTGTGCTGTAAAACGTAAAATTTTGGTTTAACCTTTTAATGCAGAAAAGGTGAAAGTGAGCTGCTTTTTGAATACGTAAAATGTAATTAAAACTAAACACAAATTCTCACTAAAATAATTACAAAATAACAACTATTTTTAATCCTTTAAAAATTATTTGGTGTCAACGATACTATCTACCTCGATGTATGCTTGTTTGGAGATATGGTAATGCTGTCCATTTCCCCCGAAAATCCATGTCTAACTCCTAAGAGAGTATTAACAGCGTTTCTCAAATTATTATAATAATGAAATATCTTTTTTTTAGTTGAAATACTGAGGAAGTGAAAACTACAATGTGTGTATGTCGAATTCAGTATGTATATTTCTTGCACTTGATGTAAAATTTAAAATTTCGAAACTACACAACAACAATTTATTGTAACTAGTAGGTGTATCTAGTGATTTTGAATCAGCGGTAGTCTATAATTATGAGAGTAATGATGTGATAAAAGCATTTGTAGCTGGAGAATGTAATGTCGGCAAAAGCACCACAGCCTATGTTTTATTTGAAATCCACGATTAATATTTCTAAAACGTCACTAGCTTAGGTAAGTGTTTGATTGTGCATGTACGTTAGTTTAATATTTCTTCTTTTTAGAAATCAGGTATGGAAAGTCTAGAATGAAAAGGGAAACGGCAATGGTATTTACTTATACCAAAGAGTATATAATAATATACACTCTTTGCTTATACCACTATGCAATACTACACTATAGCTTAATTTTTACAGATCAGAGAGTAGAGTAGTTTATTTGACCCTTCCAGAATAACACTATAATTAATTTATATGAAATGTTACATATATTTATTTAATAGAATAATCCACTAAATTAATGTTGACTATATTTTAATATTTAATAGTTTATTGCACTGTATGTTCTATTTATTTGTTAACTTGTTTTATTTAAATTGTTACATTTTTATATTTTTTACCGAGAACAACAATTAATTTTATGAAATTATCAGAGTACAAATATGAACTTTCCGTTGACCAAATTTGCTTTGTCGGCTTACAAATTATTTTTACAATTATTACATGTCTGAATAGATAAATAGTTTTTAGCTGAACTAAATTTTATTTGAAATGAAGACTTCCGTCTACATTGTAATAGTATATTATATATAGAGGAACCAAAGTGCAGCATTTAATCCCGCGAGTGGGGTTTGTTGCCTCGAGGGGGAAGCCCGAGGGCAACAACCACTCAAGGGATTTAGGCACTTTGGTCGCGAAGTATATACGCTATTTTTTGCACTTCCAAAGTATTTATTTTTTATGTACAATAATTTGTTCGTGTCAATGTGACAAATTTGTATAAAATTATCTAGAAATGTTGCTATTTGAAAAAAAAAACAGTCGGTTAGCATGGGAATTAGTAAATAGCGGTAGCCATATTTGAAAAAAATTTTACAAAAGAGTAATAAATATGTACGACGAATTTGATCTAGAAAAAGCCGCTGAAGAGGCCTTATAAGACTTACTGCCTTCCAAATCTCGTAAAATTTACAATAAAGAGTATGATATATTTTTAAAGCGGTGCTGTGAAAAGAAAATTACAAATTTTAACGAAGATGCTTTGCTGGTATTTTTTAATGAAAAGGTAAACAAATTTGCTGCTTCTACATTGTGGGCCCAGTATTCAATGTTAAAAACTATGCTTAAAGTTTAACATAATTTTAATATAACTAAATCCCACAAATTTTCGACGCTTCTGAAAAGGAACAATTTTGGTTACAAAGCGAAGAAGTCAAAGGTACTAACTATAGAACAGATTGATACGTTTCTAAAGGAAGCTTCAGATGACACATTTTTAATGACAAAAGTGAGTATGTCCAAAAATCATTGTACCTACTTTTAAAAATGATTTTTTTGTAGGTAGCACTCATATTTGGTGTGGTAGGGGCTTGTAGAGGACTTGAATTAGTCCAATTGTCAATTAATGATGTGACTAGTTTGGGCAACAGACTTCTTGTTAACTTTAGAGCTATCAAAAATGGAACAGAGAGGAACTTCGTTGTAAAAGATTCAGATAAAACTATCATTAGTTATACAAAAATCTGCAAGAAATATAGGTCATTGAGAAAAGCCGAAACTCCCCATTCAAGATTTTTTGTTCGTTACGTTAACAACCAGTGTACAGCGCAACCTATAGGAAAGAATATATTTGAAAAATTAACCCCAGAAAGTTGCAACATTCTAAAACCTACCAGATGCGTTGTCATATACAGGATATTGTTGGCGGCGAACCTCTGCGTCTCTACTAGCTGATTCAGGTGCGACTATTGACGTTTTAAAAAGACATGGGGGATGGAAGTCTGCAACTGTTGCAGAAAGGTATATGGAAAACTCCCTGAATAATAAGAACCTTATCGCCGAAAAAATTTTTGGAGTTGGAGGTGATCAAAAAACACCAGCTACCTCACTCCCAGGACCCTCGTGCGAATCTGAACGGCCCACAGGCACTGATTCATTGGGAAATGCGTCCAACCTTACACCCAGCAGTATCGTTTCGGAAATCAATCGTCCGATATTTATTAATTGTAATAATATTAATGTTAATGTTTCGTAAAAAAATTAATAAAAAATATTTGAAGTTTGACATCTGTCAATGAAGTCTCTAGGGAGTTCAGTCCATATTTAATCCCTAGGGAATAAATGACCCACTTTAGTCCCTGTAGACAGAGACTAAAGTATCTATTTTAGTCTCGGAAGTGCAAAAAGGTTTTTTTTCCATGTTTCATTAGACTAACAAACTAAAGTAAAAAGAGAACACAATTTCTACACTATTATAATTTATAAATGTGGTTAACATAGGAAAAACTTCGAAAATCTAAAAATTGTAATTAAGTGATTGTTAAATCAGTGGAATTTTTTATTTCAGATCATTTTATCTTAATATTAACTCTCTAGGACAAATCTTCAGACTCATTTGATTATTTAAATGATCCTTTTTTGATGTTTTTTAAATCCAATGAAATCTTTTATTTCTAGTCACGCGTATATGTCAAAACCAACCTTGTCGTTATTGTAATGTGAATAAACTCTAGTTATTATTGCCGGGAATATTTCGTTATATCTCGTGTTTGTGTTGGAAAGCCCGTTAATGTAGTTCTATTTCTGCGTTTGAATTAAATGTATGTATATGTAAAGATAATCTGGTCAAACATAACTCAAGAGTAAGAACGGACTGGAAAATAATTAGACAGGCTTCTTCTCAAGGTTGTTGTTGACAATTACCTGTGGCAACAAGCTTCCTAAATCTGTCTCATTATTTTAATTATTCTCCCTCTTGTTATACAGCTACTGACAATTTTCAACCTGAATTCTTGTTGAAATGTATTCTTAACCATTCTAATTCTTAACCATACTAATTCTTATCTATGTTTTTATAATTTATGATTTAAATAATTTTGTTATTAACAGAAAACCCAATCTAAATGCTTTATTTACAAATTTTAACAAAAATATAATTTGTTTCTTAATTATCACTACTTCTAATGCTCAAAAAGCCGGAGGACTGACATGATCAAGATCTCCATTTCGATCGAAAATTCCTGTTTATGAACATAACTCACGGAAACTGTCAAGGATATGGATAGATACGAGACTAAAATAGCCCTAAATAAATTAATCATTTGTCTCTAGATTTTAATTTTTATCATAAATTAACAACCCTATATAGCATAATCAGTTCTTATGAATAAGTTCTAATGAAACACTGTTCTATTTTATTTTGTATTTAGCAGGCCAATTTTTTTTCTATAGTGGTATTTCCATTTGTTACAATGACAAGAAATCGATCGTCAGTATTTTGATTTATCTATGTTTATTTTCATGCCTTTGCTTTCTATTTCTTGTACCCATATATTTAGATTGTGTTGTAACATCTTTTCTGAATTTGCGATCAAGGCGATGTCGTCGGCATATAAGCATTCGCTTATTGTAATTCTTTCTATTTTGTATGTCCCTACTTCCATTCTGTGCATTTTATTTTTGCATTCTTCTATGACCTCGTCCATATACAGTATAAACAGGAGAGGACTTAGCACACCTCCTTGTCTCACGCCTTTAGTTGTGTAGAAGGGTTCTGATGTTGTGTTTAGAGTTCACACAACGTTTCTGCAATTCCTGTACATTGATGTTATGCCTCTTATTAGTTCCTTATTTACTTTTTGTTTTTCTAGTATTTCCCAGATATGCTCTCTATTCACTTTGTCAAAGGCTTTTTCTAGGTCTATGAAGCAGATATGTAGGTCTTTTTGGATTTTAGCCGATTACTTGGCGTAATGTGAAAATGTGATCTTGTACACTGTAGCCTTACTTGAATCCGCTTTGTACTTCCTGTAGTTTAGTTTCTACTGTTTCCCTTAATCTTAGTTCTAGTATCCCTTCATAGATTCTGCTTGCTACACTTAACAGTGCAATACCTCTATAGTTCTCGCATCTTTTTAAGCCTCCTTTTTTGTATATTGGGATTATTACTGATGTCCATTCTTTAAGGGAATGTTTTTATCTCCATATTTTGTTAATCAGGCTGTGGAAAGCATCTATTCCTTCCTCAGCCATATATTTTACCATTTCAGCTTTTATTAAGTCTATGCCTACTGTCTTCTCTACTTTTAGGTTTTTTATAACTTCTACTACTTCCCTTCTGTCAATGTCTCTATGGTGGTCTGCTTCTTTATTTGTCTTTTCTCGTGGTTTGCTTTGTTCCGTTATTTTTCCGCTATCCTTTCCCTCTAGTAGCTCCATGAAATATTCTTTCCATCTTGCCAGTATCTGAGTACTATAGCTAAGCGTTTCTCCTTTTTTCGTTTTAATGTATCCTTTGGTTCCTTCTTTTTCTTTCCGCATAGTTTTTAACGTTCAGTTTGGAATTTAACTTGCTGTCAGTTTCCATTTTTATTCCAAAATCTTCCCATTCTTTTCTTTTAGCGTTTAACACCATGTCTTACTTTTTTCGTCTGTTTTTATATTCTTCGTATGTTCTTTGGCATTTATTAACTAAGTAGCTTTTCCACGTTTTCTTTTTATTTTTTACCGCTTCTTTGATTTCACTACTCCACCAACTTGTTTTCTTCTGGCTATTGTTCACTGAAGTGGTTCCGCATACATCAGTCGCGGCTCTCAGTATTATCTCTTTAAACTCTTGCCATTGTTCATCTATTCCAGATGCAACATTCTTTTGTTTGTTTTTAAATTTATCCCTTATTTTTTCTTCATATTTCTTCCTTATTTCTATATTTTGCAGTTTATGTACTTTTATTATTTTAACCTCTGCTGCTTTTTTAACTTTAATTTGTTCTTTAGCTTTCTTATCTATTCTCAGTTTTACGCCTACTAAGTAATGGTCTGTACCTAGTTCAAATCTTCTATTTACCTTGACGTCCATTACATATCTCCTTTCTGTTTCGTCTATAATG
Source organism: Vesta saturnalis (assembly GCA_036346205.1). Classification (NCBI taxonomy): domain Eukaryota; kingdom Metazoa; phylum Arthropoda; class Insecta; order Coleoptera; family Lampyridae; genus Vesta; species Vesta saturnalis. The sequence goes on from JARFJB010000001.1 coordinate 1,876,496, forward strand.
ACGTAGTCAATAATGGATCTTTCATTTCTTCCTGGTTCCTCTCTCGTGTACTTATGGGTATCTTTGTGTTGGTAGAAAGTATTCAGTATTACCAGCTCGTTGTTTATACAGAATTGCAGTAATCTCTCACCATTGTTGTTCCTAGTTCTTTCTCCGAATTTTCCCATGCATCCCTCCGTTCCTTCTGCATTGTTCCCTACTCTAGCATTTAAATCTCCCATGATCATTATTGAGCAATGAATTCCTTCGTACGTTTCTTGAAGGAGGTTCCAGTATTCAGCTTTATTTTTCTTGCTGTCGTTTTTGTTTGGTCCGTAAGCAATTATAATGGTTAATGTTTTGCCTTCATTCATTTTAATTTTGACTGTCATTATTCTTTCCGTAATGCCTTCCCAGCTTACAATGTGTTCTTTATATGTATCTTTAAAGATACATCCTACTCCTGCTTTGGCTCTTACTGTTTTTCCGACCCCACTATTCGGTATGTAGTAGTTTCCTATTTTCATTTCTTCGGTTCCTTTCTTTTTAGTTTCCGTAAGTGTTATTAATTGAATGTCTGTTGTTTCCATTTCCTGTATTAATTCGTGCTCTTTGCCATAGAGACTCCTTGCTATTTTTATCACTTTTCCTTTCCTTTCTTCGCCTCCCGTAGCGTTTCTTCCTGTGTTTTTTGTAGATCTTTTTTGCGCTGAAGGTTCGTTGTCCTTGTCCATTGCGTTTGCCTTTATTAGATTTTTAAGTTTTTTGAAGTTCCGGGTGGTTCTCCTTCCTGTTGTAGCTTGTTGTCTCTTCCGTTCCATATGTATTTTGCCCCATTAACTATTATTTTCTGGTATCCAATCTTGACAGTTTTGCCGGCCTCTCTTTCTTCTTTACCGCGAAGTTTTATTTTGTTCTGAATTTCTCTTTCGTTAACTGTCCAATCATTTTCTATGTATATATTTGTGTTTTTTAGTTTATTTTTGTTCTGCATTATTGCCTCTTTTTCTTTCCATTCAGAGCATTTTGCTACTATTATTTGTTTATCCTCATGTTTTCCTTTTTTGTATGTTTCCTGTAGTTGTACTTCTACTCCTAATTTATCTTTTAAGAAGTTTTGGACAGTTGTCTTCAGATTTGTATATCCTGTTGTAGTTTGGATCCCTTTTATGACGAAATAATTTTTCCTCTTCTCTTTCTCGAATGTCTCTTCCAGTTTTTCCACTTTGTGTGTTAATTCTTCTTTTTCTTTCTGCCATTTTTGTTCTTTTAGTCCTAGTTCTTCTTTAATCAGTTGCACCTCCTCTTGACATTTCTTAAAGTCTTCTTGAAGTTCTATTTTCTCTTTTGTATATTCACTCTTTAACTCTTCCTTGTTCTTTTGCAGTTCTATTTTTAGGTCTTGTTGGTTTTTCTGAAAGTCCTCTTTCAGCAGTTGTAGTAGCAGTTTTACTTCATCCATCTCGCCCTCTGTGATTGCTTCTGTTTCTGTCTCTTTGCGAGAATCTGTGTCTTTCTCTAAGTCTTCTTTCTTAGGTGCTTTCGTTTTACTTAGTACTTTTGCTTCAGGATTGTGGTTCTCTGTAGTCCGTTGCTCGTTTGCTTTGGGTGGTGTTCTAGTCGTTCTCGTACTACTTTTACTTGCTTTTAGCAGTTCCTCCTGTTCCCACTTGTCGAATTTTTCTGGGGACTTTCTTTTCCGTTTTATATACTCTTTTAAAGAACTCGTACTTTGATTCCTCGGACCTAGCGGTTTATTCCCGCTCATCGGTTTATTACTTTATAAACTCGCTTATTGTTGTCGCGCTGTACAGCGCGTCTTCGTGTGTCTCTTAAATATTATAAACTCGCTTGCTGTTGTCGCGCTGTAATGAGCGGCCTTCACGTGCCTGCCAACTATTTGTTCAAGGTTGTTTGCTCGTCGTTGTTTTTGTCCTGTAATGGTTTGTATTTATAAATTTAGGCTTTATATAGACCTTGCTTGTCCAGATTTTTTGTCTATTCTCACACTGGTTCTTGTTTGCAACTAGCTCTACCCTTGTTTTGTATTATTTGTCACTTTTGTTTATTAAAATCTCACTTTATTTATCAGTGCATCGCGGCCGTGTTTACCGGTTCCTCTCTACACATGAATCGTAAGTAATCTATCCAAAATTAAAATTGAATGTGAAAGGTATCACAAGCGAGGTGTAATTTAGAGCTTTTGGAAAACTGCGACTATTTACTCCATTGGTTGATTATCATAAAACTATGAATGGGGACCGGTTTCAAAATTGGATAAGTCCTGCGCTGTCCAAATTACCCGGAAATTGTATGGTGGTTATAGATAACGCACCACATCATTCGATGCAGACAAGCCACCCTCATTTTCTAGTAAGAAAGGTCAGCTGCAGTAGTAGTTGGTTACGCAACCGTAGAACAATATTCAACCTTTTAGGTTCAGAGGTAAAAATGATGTAGTCGATAACATTTTGATTAAGCTTGGGAATAAAGTTCTGCGATTGCCTCCTTACCATTGTCAATATAAACCTATTGAAATGCATGGGGTTTTTGTAAAAAGTATAAGCAAATAAATTCTGAACTTCCATCAAAAGATAGGGTTCAGAGATCATGGCTTCAGGCTTTATCCAATGTTCTGCTGAAATGCGGCAAAATTTTTGTTCGCACACGGATATTTCAAATGATTGGAAGAAACATATGGGAAATTCTTCGATTGAAAATATACCACCTGTTATTATAGCACTAGAAGAATCTGATTCAGGTGACAGATAGCGATATGGATTCTGATTCTCCTGGTTACATAATGGAGTTGCAATAGCATTCCAATGTTAAGCATCAAACTGTTCGTAAAAATACATTTAACTATTTGGTTTTCGTCAAGTCTAATCCGTAGATCCTAAAGCAGCAGTCTTGTGGTCAATTCTGTTTAGCTACGACTTAAATGGATACATTTCTGGTTGTTTGGCATGCTTACTAGTTTTTACGTATATTTGGTTAACAAAAAATCTCATTGTATTAGGTAACATACGATGTTGACATTTATGACTAATGTAAGGAATGTACAATTTCCGTTTAACGTCGGTAATAGGCATTCACGGTCTGAAGACTAAAATTTTTTTAATAGGTCACTCGAGATTCAATTATTTTCGTGTAAGCAAAGTCTAATTAGCGTGAAAAACTATGTTGCAACACTGCATTAATAGTTTCACTTTAAAAATGTAACCTACAATTTTCAAAAGTCAAGATACGGCCGTACCTTTTTCTTCTTTTGACAGTGCTACCACAGTCTCCCTAGATTTCTATGGCCTGCTGTAATGCAAAATAAAATGAAACAGAATATATACACTTTACGTTATGTACCGAAAGTAATTATATGCGTGACCACACGTATGGTATGTATATATATATATATATATATATATATATATATATATATATATATATATATATATATATATATAGGGTGCCCGTTAAGGTACGTAATAAGTACACTAAATTAGAGAATGAAGCTTTTCTAAAAAGGCTATATCGTTAAAGTACGATAAAGGAATTCGCATTAAATGTTTCAAAAATCGTGTTTTGCCTAAAACTCATTAGTGTAACTCTTAAAATAAAGTAGTAGAGAAAGCGTATCCACAACTAACACACTTTGTCTTATTGAAAAGAGCTTTCTCTTTTTAATTAATCGCACCATAAGTTAATTTTCTTCTCATAATTGTTGATCTAAAAAATCTATTATTTTCGCGCTTTTTCCCGAAATTTTTAAATGAAATGCCACTGCCGAAAAAGCGGCTAAACACCAAATTTCATGAAAATCGCAATTTTTTTCAAAAAAAGAGGCTGTTGCGAAAAGCTTACTTTGCAAACAGTTACAGTTGACAATTTATTCAATAACAATGTAAATTAAAACAACACTAGTAAATTAGAAAACAACAGGAAAGGCGAATCGGCACAGACGAAAAAACAAGTTTTACAATAGTTTTTTTTTTGTATTGGTCCTATTTGTTATCGTTTGCCAGGGTATCTCGACTACAAAAGATAGATACCAGGTTTATATATATTTAAAAAAGGTTTAAAATAGGTACATTCAATATGTTGAAAATAAATAGGATGTCTAAAAAAAATAATTACACCGTGGAAATTTGGATAAAAAGTTCTATTGGTACCAATTTTTACCTTTTCGATAGCTTTTAAAACGCAGATTTCGACGGTGCAATTAGTTTTCAAACATACGCTATACTTTTTGAGATAGCAGCATGTTCGGCGATTCTTAATTTTTTCGTTTCGCCCTTGCGGACGTTATTCTTATGTTCCTGCGTTCTCACTTTGAGTGGTCTACTGCTCTCTCCTAAGTATGCTCTGCTGTATTCGCATGGTAGGTTGTATACACAATTCTTGGAATTCTGATCTTCGTTGTATGGTTTGGTTTTGGTTAGTATTTCCCTGACGTTCTGGTCAATTTGCAGGCAGTGCGTATCTTGTATTTGCTGCCTATCCTTCGTATTTTGTCTGAGGTACCTTGTATATATGGTATTATCGCTGTATGTTTAGGTTCTTCTTTTTCGGTTACCCTTTCCCTGTTTAGGTTAGCTGTTAGATCGGGGTAGCCATTTTCTTTGAGTGTTCTAGCGATATTTTCTTTTTCTTTGTTCAGGTCCTCTTGTTTTGAGCATATTGTTTATGTTTATGTCTAAAAAATATATTGGATTTCTCAGTGGCTCAGCGGTAAAGGTGTCAGACTAGTAAATGAAAGGTGCCAAGTTTGAATCTGAGAGTAGTCAAGTGCTTGGGAAAAAATTATATATGAATTCGACTCAAGTGCGAAAACAGTCCTTCTCAGGACTAAACCAGATGACGGAAGTAGAGTCCGCTTCCGAAACGTCGCGCTCAAAAAGCAAAAACTGTGGAAATAGGCCGACCACAGTTACAAAACACTTATAATACAAAATTAGGAACTCGATACGGCCCCGAAGTCAAACAACTTTTCAGAAAGCTTGAAACATAAATGAACAAGCTAGCACTAGAGGAGAACCACCTAACCTTCCTCTGCAAAGCCCGCGATAACAACGTAATACCCACCGACTCAACATCAAAACTCCGATACACAGCCGGAAAATATCGCAAAGAGGGCTAGCGAAGCGTTAGTCAAGGAACGAATCAGACATCACCGTTTTAGAAAGTGCCAGCTCGAACACCAATCTAACTAAATTAGGGATACCATTCGAAATCCAGCGAACGAACGAGACTTTGATAGGATAAATGCGGCTACCAGAAGTAAATATTCGAAGACCAAGGGAATGCACACATAAATTCAGCAGAAGAAACTCGAAAATCTAATGAAGGAGAAGAAAGAACCAACCAACATCAATCGAAAAAACACTGTCATAAACATCTCTAAACGACAGTTGAACGAAATGCAGGTTCTGGACAAAGGCTTGAACTATGCGATAACACCGTGGTATATTTCGAAAGTAGATTTAATAACCACAGTGAAAGAAACAGCTATGAAATTAAATCCTGAAGAAGCCGAAGAATACAGAAGTAAGGTTAGATCAATCCTGAAATTACCTAGGCGAACTAAACCTAACCTCTCTAACCTAGAAGGGAGACCGGTCATTTCTCTTAATAATGACCCAACGATCAAAATTCTTCCGGCAGATACAGGAAACGCGACTGTGGTAATGGATATGAATACTTACAACAGTAAGACCCAAGAACTAATAGACGGGGGCGAGTACAAACAAATACCAAAAGACTCCACACCATCAATCGAAAGACGGATATACCTGACTCTGGCAAAACATAAGGAGGAGTTCTCCGATTACCAGAGAACTAGACTTACCCCACACTACAGAAAACCTCCGCTGCCAAAGATTGATAAGCAGGGAATTCCTCTGAGACCAATTGTGAGTTCGAAAGTTACATTGTCACCCATTAGCACACTATCTGCTAGGTATCATCACACCCTTATCGGGAAAAACCCAGTCTATGGTCAAGAATACGCAGCACTTCGTGGAAATCATTAGAAACTTCCAACCAAACCACGAAGAAATACTGGTAAGCTTCGACATTGTGAGTCTATTTACAAATGTGCCTACCGATAAGGCACTAAGTATCATAAAGGACAAGCTGGAAAAGGATGAAACGTTAGACGAACACACGCAACTCTCGGTAAACACAATAATGGAACTTCTGACAATATGCATTAGAACTACATATTTCCAAGTAGAAGACAAATTCTACCAACAAGAGTTTGGAATGACGATGGGTTCCCCACTATCACCCATAGTGAGCAATATATATATATATATATATGGCAGACTTTGAAGACCAAGCGATATCCGAATTCACAGAGAACCCAAAGATGTGGCTTAGATACGTCGACGACACCTTCGTAGTTTGGCAACACGGCAAGCATAAGCTAGATGAATTCCTAGATCCGATGATACATACATAGACGTGCACTCTCCATACAATTCACAATGGAATTGGAGTCGAAACAAAAACTGTCATTCCTAGATGTACTTGTACACAGGAATGACATCACTTTCACGACAAGAGTATACAGAAAACTTACCTACACGGGGAGGTACCTACACTACAACTCCAATCACCACTAAAACGTGAAGTTAGGCGTGGCAAAATGCTTGTACGGTAGAGCAAAAACAATATGCTCAAAACAAGCGGACATGAACAAAGTAAAAGAAAATATCGCTAGAACACTCAAAGAAAATGCCTACCACGACCTAACACTTAACCTAAACAGTGAAAAGGTAACCGAAAAGAAGAACCTAAATATACAACGATAATACCATATATACAATGTACCTCAGACAAAATACGAAGGATAGGCAGCAAATGCAAGACACGCACTGGATTCAAATCGACCAACATGCGGAATTAACGTCTGCGCAACCACGAAAAAGTTTAATATATATGTAAGTTCTAAAAAATATATATTGGATTACTCAGTGACTCAGTGGTAAATATGTCAGACTAGTAAGTGACGGTACCAAGTTCGAATCTGAGAGTAACCAAGTGCTTGGGAAAAAATTATATATAACATATGAATTCGACTGAAGTGCGAAAACAGTCCTTCTCAGGACTAAGCCTGATGACGCTCAAAAAGCAAAAACTGCGGAAGTAGGTCGATCAACTCAACTAATATATTCATTCTAACACTCTCTACGTCAAAAAAGGAAAGAGAGGGGACTCGTAACATGCATTTCAGGCCTGCGTAAAAAATTGAGACCACATATTAATCGGTCGCCATTGACTTGGCGGCAGACAAATTTTAACATCGTCCACCTTCTGTGATATAACAGATAGAGAAGATATATTTCTCTTTTCTTTCAACATTTTGAATTTTGAAAATTTGCATTTTGAAAATAAAAGTAAAAGATTAGACGTTTTAGAATCATTAGAAATTTCTAAAAACAAAAATACATGTTTGTTATTGAACTATCAAAATTGATTTATGCTATTCACCATAGTTTGACCCTCCCACCACAATTAGTATAGGTAGTTAAGTATTTTGTAACGTTGTAACTTAGTTTAAGATTGAATCTAAGGAAGACACACTGTGGATCGAAACAACTGTTATTCAATAAATGAGTTTGTGGAAATTAGAAACTATTTGGTTTTATTTTGAGTGTTAATATGAATTTCCATCAAGTAAAAGCCAGCACAATTCAACTATAATAGATTTTTTACAAACACTATATTGACCACTGTGTTAAGTATATAAGAATAGTTTATAGTGCAATTAATAAAAACGAGAAATCTCTATTTTACAAGATTAAGTTAGTTAATTTTGGTTAAAACGAAGTTATAATTTTTTTCAAAAAGTTTTGCGCTTCCTCTACCACTAATGAGTTTTCGACAAAACAAGTTTCAAAATTTTGGAAAAATTTTTATTGGCCAGACCAGTCACGTGGTGTACGGCCGCCATCAAGAAGCAAATTTTCTTTGTTGACGTTTAAGCAGCGTGTGTTTTGTATTTAGATTGTCTCGTTTTTGCTTAATAAGAAAGTAATTATTGATGTTAATTTAGTTTCTTGTAAATAAAAATGTGTGTGGTGTAACGGGGTCCCTTAAAACACCATTTTGTTCATTTGCAGTTTTGTCGCCGTGGAGTTTTTTGTAAGTATTTATTGCATATTAAGGAGTAAAAACGATAATGAAATATTTTTGAAGTAAGTAGGCACATTTGTCGCTGCAAAAATTGTATGTAACTTTTGCCCCTGCCAAAGTGACAATCGCACTGCGACTTATACGATTCTTTATACATGAGTTAAATTATCTATAATAAAGTAGATGTAGCCATAGAATTGAATAATTATTGCTACTGTTAGTAAATTTTAGTAGTTAATGATTATTATCTGTACTAATAAATAGAATTTAGTATGAACTGCATATGTAGGCATAAAGTTGAGTGTGAGACTTTTTTATCGCAGCTACTCGGCTTTCTCATATAATACTAAATTAAAATATCATATTTCAATAAAATGCCTCATAAATAATCGATTTTAAACAAAACATTTGAATTTCCTGTGCTAATAATACAAACCTGTCAAAAACTTTGCCTCTGAATGGCGGATGGGCAGATCTATCGCTGCTTGTCGCCACTATTTGTAGTAGTCACTGTAATTTAATCTACCTATTACGCACCCTAGCGGCCATTCTACATACATGAAAATTGTTCCCAACCTTTTCTCATGTGCAGTACTGCTATGAATGTTTTCCACAAAGCTCTGCGATAATCTATTACCAAGATGCCTTAGTGGGGTCCCGGTTTACACAATTTTTTTTATATATCGATAGTTACCGGACATTCGACCGTTAAGTACCTTCATATCAGATGATCAAGAAAAGAGTCATAAAGACGATAACCGAAGGTTACTTACCCTTGTTATATACATATATATATATATATATATATATATATATATATATATATATATATATATACATATATATATATATATATATATATATATATATATATAGAAATTGGTTTAGTGAACGACAGAAGTTCAATTTAATAATCATTAATTGTATTTTATTTAAAATTAACTTTTAAAGTACATACAGTAAAAGATTAACTCGAGTGGGACTTGAACCCACGACCTCCACTTTGCTAGAGTGGGGCTTTTCCATCTGAGCTATCTAAAGTTGACTGTATCCTTCACTCTGTGTATAAAAATTATAATACATCGTAACTAGGGAAGTACATACAGTTCAAGCTTGAATCGATTGTGACTTGCCTCCTCGATAGCTCAGATGGAAGAGCCCCACTCTAGCAAAGTAGAGGTCGTGGGTTCAAGTCCCACTCGAGTTAATCTTTACTGTATGTACTTTAAAAGTTAATTTTAAATAAAATAAATTAATATATTATATATATATATATATATATATATATATATATATATATATATATATATATATATATATATATATATATATATATATATATATATATAAATATATATATATATATATATATATATATAATTTCAATAGCACGATGAATATATTCAACATTCGAGTGTTAAACAGGTCCCGGCATGTTATTACACATTTACCAGTCATTGTAATTGTGTATTATTTTACAACAGTTTTTAAGAGAGGGAGTTATGTTATAATTGAAATACTTAGCTTTCTTGGGTTTTTAATGTTGTATTTTTGTATTTATATTTTACATAAATTATGCATTTTGGTAACACTTACAGTTATCGTCCTCAGTAGTAGTAAAATCTTTTAGAATTGTTCTAACACCTTAAACAATTCTAAAAGATTTTACTACAACTGAGGATGATGACTGTATATGTTATAAGAACGTATAGATTTGTGTAAAATACCGATACAAAAATACACGATTAAAAACCCAAAAAAGCTAAGTATTTTAATTATGTGTAATAATGGTGAAAGTTTACATTTTCATATGTTATAATTGGTTTATTAAGTACATGTCAAGCATTAAATTTGTTATTTTGGTGTTTCAGAAAAATACCATGGCAGTCGATTGTATAAAACCATGACTCCAAATGTCTTTTTTTTTTGGGAATTTTACTGCGGCCGAGTAGTATGAAGTTCAGTCGTTGATTTAATCATAGTTTCTAAAGCTTCTTCTTCTTCTATAAAAGCAGGTAATTTGATTTCACTAGCAATTAGACCCTGATTCATCAAACTGCAAATATTATGCGCATCCATACAATCGGCGCAACAATGTGGACTGTTTGATTGTTCAAGTTTGCCAGTTTCCATCATAGTTGATTTATCTAATTGAACGTGTGATAACTCATGTTGCAGCTCTTCTGTAAATTGTTTTGAGTGATGTTTCATATCTTCTTTACATATACATTGATCGTAAAAACATATACAACATTTTTCCTTTGAAGTGCCTGTATCTTGTAGACCTAAAAAATCGTTTTCTTTAAATACCTACTTTTTTAATTTCAAGCATCAACTAGTATGTTATTAGTCCAAAAACGAGAATTTCGAGTACAAAGACTACTATAGTCGGTAAAGTTGATAAGTTTCAAAAACGGATTAGTGCTTATGTTAATACTGCTCGTGAGATTATATATCTTTGTCATTCACATGGTATTTGGCTTAGGCAGTAAGTGTGTATTCAGTTTTTCTGAGCACGGGCGGTGAACTAAGAAGAACTCTATAAGTTATCGGCGTTTTAAGTTGATAACCTGCTCCAAAATAGAATAACAATGCGGTAAAGCATGTTTAGCGCGGTATGGAAGGCGTCCATTGCACATTACATCCATCATTGAAAGGAAAGCATTAATGCATACGAACGCATATGTAATAGTGATTAATATAAAAAGGTTTTAATGTGATTTCAATCATGTATGTGAAAATAATTAATTCTCTGTCGGCAAAAATACCCGTACACGTTAAATAACACCGCTTGGCAACGTTTTCCGGACATTTTCAAAATGCAAACGTATCAAGAATTTAATTCTTCTAGCCTTTATTAGGAATGAAATTTACCTACTAATTATATTTTAATTCCATTATTAAAATCACATAACATCCTTACTCTATTAATCACTTTTGCAGTTAGTAAAAAAAATATTCTCGCATAATCAATAAATTGTCAAATTATTACAAACAAAGGGAGTATTATCATTATTCTTTTCAAAGCATAAGTTCACAATGAGAAACTAATTTCGTAATTACTTTTATTACTTACTTTAGCGATTCATTGTAGTTTCATACATGTACTTTGTATAATAGTAAATCATTTACGATATAGACGCCCATAAGAGACAGGGAGACGTCTTTTGGCGCACGCAAAACATATAATACAGAGTGTTCTTCTTAGTTAACCGTCCGCGGTCAGAAGAACTAAATACACACTTACCTTCTAACCCAAATACCATATATGTAATGTCATAACCTTTAACAGCTAAACGCACTAAAATGACGATACATACGCAAAAATTAGAAAATCCTGTCACATATTTACTCCGAACGAAATAAAGCAATTTCGGCCATACAACTACAAGATAAGGTTTGAAATTCTAAAAAACGCAGATTTTAATAGTGTAAGTGAAGCTTACTAAGTTTTCATATAATACATAGATAACCTGAGAAAGCCTCCTTCTTTTGTGCTAAGCCTGCCTATTTAAATTGAAACCGATGTGTTAATTTCAATTTCTGCACTAAACATCAACTTACTTTCCCGTACTGTGAAATCCGATTGCGCAGATCTTGTTTTCTTTATTAGTTTTTCTTCGGTGCAACAGCAAAAACCTTTTACGTGCAAACATTTGGGTGTTACATCGATGTCCTGGAATGAAACTTGTAAATACTTATGAACTATATTTTTCTCAATAATTATACCTCATTCGAATCTTCACTGTGCCTAGTTTTTCTGTGTTTATAATGAATTTTTGTTTTTTGAATCTCTTTATTTATAACGCATCGTGATTCTTGAGATTTAGTATATTTATGTGCCTTATGTATGGTATTTGTATCTATAAACACAGTACTGTATTATTTATAGAAATTAAATCAAACATTACGAAGCTGGTTCGTAATGTTAGGGTATACACTGTGTCCCAAATCGGGGTACATATATTGAAATCCTGATTATTATTGAAGTTAGAAAGTTGATTAAACAGGAAAGGTTTAAAGACTTCTATGCCTATTCTAATAGTGTAAAAAATCTAATCTACGTTTTTACATTCCCGTATACTAACGAAGTTTAGCAAAGGGGAGGTATTGCGATCATGAAAAAATTCGACCTCGAGATTTTGACGAATCTTCACGTTTTGAGGCTCCTTGGATCCATTTTGATCATTTTTGGAATGCCGTCTGTATTGAGTGTCTGTGTGTATGTAAACACGATTGCGGTCAGACCGTTTGAGCTGGAGTAATAAAATTTGGCTTACGGCTATTACAGAAAAGTCGTAGAACCTTTTGGAACATATAGGACCACTGGAAGTACCTGTTAACCTACACAGTATTCACATTTTTTCAAGTAAACTAGTCGTAAAAATGGGAAGATCAATTTGAAATTTCGAATATCGAAAATATTAAATTAGTTTCGAATCGGTTAAAGAAAAGTGAAGTTTATTCGAAGAGCACGTCAACGTAACACACAAACTTAAATTTAACAAAAAAATTTATCACATTGGGCTAGTAATCCTTTAAAATCTAACACAAATTTAGATCCAACTATAAGGAAAAACCAGATGATCACGTTGTTGTATCAAAATTGTTTGAAAAATGTACATTTTTTTAATGTTTTGTAATCCACACATTTTCATCAATAAGTTCCGAATCATCTATATGAATATTAGGGTGTCGTTTTTGAAAAACAGTTAATGAGTTTCGAACGTTTGACCACAGAGGTTCTTTTTTTTAGCAATACTCAACGAATCGTCTACATCCATTTATACAAAATTGAGTTACGGCTAGGCCTTCTTCTTTACTTATCAAAGCTACTAGATAGTGTTAACTTGATTTGGCAAAAAGACTTCTATCTCCGTTCTATTAATTGTTGCTTTAAATGTGATAAAACCATGTATACTTCTACCATTAAAGATTTTACAGGTTCCACTTGCAGCATGCATTTATGAAATGTATAAGCTTGCGAGCGAGGAAACCATAGCCAAACTTAAACATTAACAAACTCACAAGATTCTTTTAATTGATCAACATGAACAGTATAAATGTAGAAATAGCCATAGATTTTCACAATAATTGCATCGATGTCAATAGGCATGCTGAGAGTCTGTTGATGTTAGAATACAGTTATGAAGATATGAGCAGTACAGTTCATCTCAACCAAAATTGTTTTAAATAATTGCTGAACTTTATGAGAGACGTTATTTTGGCCAAGTCTTACTACTCCTCCAAATTGCAATTTGTGTTATCAGTGCACAATGCCATTACTTCTGTTATTAATTCGTATTTGTCACCCCTTTTAATAATATACTCCGATATGTTTGAAGCTTCACCTGGAAGATCTTATACTTTCAAAAGTTGTGCTTGAATGCCCTTGTCTGTCAGAAAATCGAGTGGAGCGCAAATTTTTACGCTCCTGCGATTTGAACAGTATGATGGTTACAAAATTGCCCGTTCCAAGATCATTTTGTATGAAGCTTAATGTTTCCTTTTGTAAAATGTAACACGCAATACTTTCAGATTTGGTTCATGCAAATTTTTGTTGGAAGCAACTTTTTATTAGCTTACTGGTGCAATCCATACAACGAAATGACTAATTATGGATCACTTTGTGGTATGACCAAGTACATTCAATCGCAGCTAGATTTTGTTCTTCATTTCCAAATGTGTCTTTACGAAAAAAGGACGACGTTTTGCTAGTACTAGAAGCAGAAATATCTGCCTTTTTATGATTAAGCGTCGATATGTGTTGAACAATATCCCCTTTTCTACCATGCGCAAGTGAAAACTGTGCACAACATTTTAAGCACCCTGCATCACTATCTGAGGTCTTTTTTTATAAATGGATACTCACTTTCCAAATCTCTTTTCTTTTTGGCATTTTCTGATTTTCTACCGTGCTAGATACAAACTACACTACGATTATTTATTTAAAAAAAGTTATTTATTAACACTTCACCTTAAAGAACTATTTGCACTATATTTATTTACACGCACTGGTATATTTACTTTCCACACGTACAAGACACCGTCGTGGCGTCGTAAGCAAATTTTTTTCGCGCCTAGCCTTGGTACTTAATACTGCCTCATAAGTTGGATCGCGCGCTATTTATTTAAGTCGACAAAAGTGCTACAAAGGTCTCGTAAATTATAGAACTTGTGAAGTCATCCTCTTCTGTCTTATCTGAAGGTTGCGTCATCTTTTTCGTACTTTCTAGACTTTGATTAATTAATGAAACGTCAGAAACAGGACAAAAAGGGGATTTCCTAATAAATACGAAACATTTAAGTAATTTATTCAAATAATTACATATATGAAATGAATTGTTTAAAAAAGGGACTATCCCGTATAATACGGTCATCTTATGTCAGTATTGCACATTTGCAAATGCTGTGGGATACGAAAATTAGTAGTTATTATGATGAAAATTAAGGGTGCAATACATGGAGCACTCATCAATAGCAAAGATAAAATAATAAAAGTAGTGTAGAAAATGATTTTTGCACTCACGAGAGTCAAAGTTTATGATCACAAAACGGGGACTGGAGACACGACGTAGTGGATTGAAAATAGCTGATTGTTTTTATTTACTTTATTAACTGCAAATTAAGTGTACTGTACAAAAGTTATTGGAGAAAAGATACATGTTTCGTAGCGGTACCTACGAGTATTTAAGCCTTCTTGAAGGTAGATAACAAAACCGGATGGCTTACAATAGCAGGTACATACTGCTTTGCGAAAATAGACAATTTTACTTAGAAATAACCGAAGTATGTTAGAATTTATCCAGGAACTAAGATGCATTTTGTTTTCTAGAGAAATAATAACTATAAAAACTTACGTAGGAATTTATTATAAATCAAAAAATCAAACTCGTTGCCATGATACATACTTCATTCTCAACCAACATGGTTATTTAAAGTTATTGACGAATACCCTGAAATCTGTTAAAAGCTAGGTAGAAGTCTGCGCGAGTACAAAAAATCATATATACACCTCTGGAGCGAAACGCCATTTCCCTCTCTTGATGTATAATATAGCATTTTGCACTTGAAAGAGTAAAAGTCCGTTTCTCTGGTCACAAACAGGAACTAAAATTGCGCTTTATTTCCTAGAAAACTAAATATTAATAAAAACTCACTCACGTTTACAGACATTTGTTATAGGTCAAACTTGTTTCCGTATACGCCTACCCTATATACCTATATACCTATATACATCCCTGCAGCGAAACGCCTTTTTTCGCTTGGTGCGTTGTATAAATAACACCGCGGTAAACTAATGCATTTCTCTCCCTTGATGTCAGTGCTTAAATTGTAAATGAAAAAGGGCCGGCACGAGGTTTTTCTGAAAAGGGCATAATTATAAAAAAAGGGCGCATTTTTTACGAAAAAGTACTTTTTATATACAGTTCAAAACCATGTTATATGTTTCGTAAGCATTAAAATATGGATTATTACTGCGACCAAGAGATTTATTTTTTATTTTTATAACCATTTTGCAGATATATAAGATTTATTTCATTCATCAATTACCCGGTCTAGGACGTTTAGGCGCGCCTCTTTAGGCGCAGACCATTAGGCGCGCACTTTTAGGCGCCGGAACATTAGGCGCGGGTACAGTTAGGCACTTAAATAGTTTCATATGCGACTAGCACTTTTAGAATCAGCAAAAAAATTTATAAAGAATGACTATGCTATAAAATCAAATATAAAAGTTTTTGCCTCTCCTCAACTTCATCCGTGCACACACATATGCATTAATACATACCCCTTAAAATTTTGTAATAAAAACTGAACTCTGCAAACCGTATGATGATACACAGGTATGCACTAAAATATGCTCTAAAAGATCCATACGGCCAATGTCATATAGGTGCTTAAAGTTTTGTAAAGAGAACCTGTGCTTGTTGTCAAATCCGAAGAATTCCTTTAATCCAAAAGTTAACGGAATTACTAATGATCATTATCTTAATAACATAAGGCTATTAAAGATTGGAAACGTACATACGTACATACACACATACATCGCAAGAGGTAAAATGTATGTCCACACTATGCTGAAACGTATCCACATGGCGCCTAATTGTACCACTTCTAACGTTCCAGCGCCTAAAAGTTCGCGCGCCTAAAAGGGCCCGCACCTAATGACTCGCCGTCTAAAAGCGCGCGCCTAACGGTGCACGCCTAAAGGAGCGCGCCTAAAAGTCCCTTTCCGTCAATTACCATACCAATTTAGACTTTATAAATGTCTCACTCAAATAATTTCCACAAAATGTTCTTGTCAGAATCGACCACATTTTATTTGCGAAATTTACTATTACTATCAACAGCACTATGGTTACCGTTCGCAATCCAATTTCGAACATAACTCGATGGGCTAAATAATTTAAGTGGTGGACCGTTTAACTTCAAAAACATCAGGTTTGATACACGTTCGATTGACAAGGAATTTTTCAAACTCGTGAGGATCAGATTCATGGCACTAAATGCACGTTCACGTTCTGCACTTGATATTGGCACACGCTTAATGCACATCAGTAAAATATTTAATTCTGGCGGTATTTCCTTCCTCTTCGCTTCCTTGTACTGACGGAAGCTCCTTATAATGGACTTGGTATCAAGTTGAAAGCGCTCACAAAATTCGGCAACTTTTTGCTCACCGCAGAGTATGTTGATTTCTGGAGGCCAGTTAATTGAAAACAGCACTTTAATTTGACCCACAAGCTCATTGTAACTCGTCTCATCAGAGCTTGAATCTGCACAACCAGTAGCAGCATGAGATGGTCTCGTTGTCAGAAGGCGTTTTCTGAGATTGTTCTCAAGGCTCCGATAAAACTGGCCGCGTGGGGATTAAGGTTGCAGCCTTATTTCTTCCCGATGTCCGCAATTGAATACCTTCGAACTCAAGTTCATCTCCAGCTTTGATTGCAATAGTTTCAAATTTTCCAGGCACTTCTACTCTGCGTGCAAAGACAGATGCCTGGATACCGATTAGTTGATGAGCTTCAATGATGGAATTGTGTCTTTTCTGAAGATCCAATGACAAGTCACTCAGTTCAGTTAATGAATCATAAATTAAGCCCAAGTTCTTCAAGAAAGCAAAGTTGCACAGCCGCTGTATGTCGCTCTATCACCAGCATCACGATTTTTGTCCGCCTGTGCTTCCTAAAATAATAATTATTTTTCTCGAACTAACTTGAAATTCTTAAATTTTAAAGAAACATATTTATCAAAATTAAATATTTCAAACAAACCATGCAATGACCATAAAGAGCACGAACAGTTCTGAAACTGGATGCTACCCACCTGGTGTCTAAAATTCTCCCGATCTTCAATAGTTCGACATTCAGTTCAGTTGCACATTGTAATTCACGTTGATTCTTGGGACTGCTGAAGTACAACCTGTGAAGTTTCTCGATAAATATCTTGAAATGATTGATTTGGTTAACATCCTTGATTGTGTCGCCAACACAGCGCTCTAATATCTGAGCTTAACAGTGCCAAATGATAATGCCCGGATATTCTTGTTTCATCAGTTCTGCAACCCCAGATTTTCTACCAAGCATTACTAATGCTCCATCACATGTTAGGGCAATAAGCTTTCGTTTCAGGTATATGTCAGTTATACCTTGCTTATCCAAAGCGTTTAAAACTGTCACAAATTGACTTTGCTGATAAATTGATAAGTTCGGTTAATTGCAGAAGTACATTGCTGGTAGTTCAGAGCTATTGATTATCACACGAATGTAAATTACAATGGATGTACGACCAAATTTCCATTGATTTTGAACAAAGTTGAGCAAACCATTTTCTGTTACGTCAACATCGACCCATTGTGAGCAATCTTAAGTGCAGACTCATACTACTTGGAAAGACCAGACTGACAACATTTTGTGCATCCAAGTTTGCGGTCCTGAATGATAAGCCAGTCACCATTTATTGAGCAGTCATTAGATTCTGAATTTGATTCAGCTCTCAATTAACCTGCGAGGCTTGTTCCTGCGAATTTTTCAAATTTCAACCAAACTACACCATCAAAAAATTTATTATGTATAATAAAATAATTATTGCCAATATTTGTGAATAAAAAATACACGAACTTTGTGAATGTGAAATCTAATATAATCACGCACAGAAACAACAATAACAACCACATTTCTATAAACACTAAACAGCATTACACAATCAAGTATGTAACAGCAGCAAAGAAGCCAACTCGACAACTATTGAAAACAGAAATGAGTCATTTATACCTGATGTCTCTTTCTGAGAGAAAGATATGCTGGTTATGTGAAAGGCGGAAATGGTTTAGATCTCCTTGATCGCAGTTTTAAAATTCAACCTTGAAAAATTATGCCGTTGGGATTTAAATTAAAATGCGAACCGGTGAATTACAAATAAGGGCACGTTAGCCGGTTCGCTAGTAAAAAGACCGGTTTGTAAGGTCCGTTTCTTCCAAGACAGATTGACTCTTAGAGCCGGTGCGAACCGGCACAATTTAAGCCCTGCTTGATGTATAATAATAACATAATAATACGTTTAAAACAACGCTATAAAATACGAAATTAGAAACAACAGGTTTTTTTCAGCTATTACCTTTCCATATAAACTTGCCAACTTTTATACCATTAGCATGGAAAGCACTCATTCCTAAAGAAAGTATCCGATATTTCGAATTTCAGAGCCAGGTAGATGTACAGAAGTTGGTTAGGTGTACCAATGCACACTCAATGGTTAAATATTATCTTTCCAGTATTAAATATACAAAACCCGTGTGAAGTACTATCTTTTCGTACTCTGTGTGATTTACTAATTATAACTTGTTGGCTTGTTGCCAGAAATACTTTCCATGATAAAAATAATCATATAAAGAATTGCTTACCGTACTACTTAGATAACGAAGTCAACGTACAAACGAACTTGCAAAGTTGTAATGGTTCAGGATTTACCGTTCGCGTTCATAAAGCTGTATATAATGGAATCAACATGGGATGGAAAAGGTTGCGGTTCAGCAAAGTACTAATTGTGGACATATACACAAGTTTTTTATTAAACACATGATTGATGTATATTTATGGATATTATTATTCAGGGCATTAACTAATGTACTATACGTATTAAAAAAAACATAAGATTGCAGTTGATGTATGGAGCAGAATGGTATGGAACATCAAAGAGTTCAAGAATGACAGAATGATATGTATACATATATATATATATATATATATATATATATATATATATATATATATATATATATATATATATATATATATATATATATGCTGGGTGTTTCAAAAACGTTCCGCTAATTTCTAGGGTAAATAGAATATTAAAAAATAACGTTAGTTTAGTTAATAATCATGTGTCCGAAAATGTCTCCTTAAGAAGATACGGCCCTGTAAAAGTGGCCTCAAAGATCCTTTTTTTTTCTGAAACGGTTTAAGATACCTAAATGAAATTTAGATCACAAATACCTTTAATTAGATCATAAAAGATAGTGTTGACAAATTTTTAATATTTTGTACAGGAGCGTCGCTAAAGGGGGGGGGGGTGTGCCACTTATTTTGCCCCCTAACTTTTTTATGGGGCGTTTTCAATTTTTGAGCAAAAACAATATTTTGTAAACTATTTGCCACAAAAAAGTACTCTTGTTAAAAGTAAAAAAAAACTACTGGTTTTTGAGTTATTTGAGTTTTTATCTTTTACCTAAAATAATAAAATAAAAGAAATATTGAGTTAATTTGATTTAGTTGAATTAAGTAGGATTAGACTGCAGATTCGCGGCTTTTTTTTGTTTAACAGATTCGTTTGACACATTGTTGTTGGTAGTTTTGGTTTGTTTAATAAGTACACACTGTTGTTGATAGTTTTGGTTAATAAGTAATAACGCTTTTAAAAACTTTGAAAATGAATATGTACACTAATAGTGCCTATACCGATATGTTGTTAATATTAGGGGAATGTGATGGAAATGCTAAAGCAGCGAAAAGATATGCGGAAAAATTCCAAAAAGTGTTCCGGATTCAAAAACATGTTTGAATTTAGTGAGGCGCTCCCGTGAGACTGGAACCTTTAAAAATTCTCAAACAGAAGAAAATATTTTAAATCTAGTTCTTGCGGATCCTACGATAAGAGTAAGAAATGTGGCAAGGGCAAGTAACGCAAGTGTTTCTAGTGTACATCGTGTATTAAAAGAACAATTATTGCTCCCTTTTCACTACAGGCAAGTACAAGAATTATTTCCTGAAGATCTTTTTTTGAGAAGAGAACCCTGATTTTTTACCAAAAATATTCTTCTCGGCGACGAATCAACTTTTACTAGACAAGGTATGTTTAATAGTTGTCACTTCTGGACAGAGTAAAATTCAAAGGTTAAACGTGTAACACATTGTCAACAGAATTTTAAGTTGAATGTATGAGCTGCTTCAATAGGCTACCGCCTCGTTGCATACCATATGTGTGATGTAAATTATTTCCGCTATTAGAAGATTCGTCTCTTGATCTACGAAGAAATATGGTTTTTATTATGATGGTGCTTCACCTCATTTCAGTATACAAGCTAGAAGATGGATCAATGAACATTTTCCAAATCGTTGGATTGGTTGAGGTGCTGATGCTCCTATCCACTGGCCACCAAGGTCCCATGACCTAAATCTCTTGGATTTTGATGTGTGGCATTTAATTAAAGAAAAAGTATATTCAAGCGAAATAAATTCCATTGAAGAACTTCAAGCGAGAGTTGAAAATAATTTAAGAATGTTAATTTTAGAACCACGGCCGCTCCAAAAGATTATGTTATCATTAGAAAAACGTTTACGATTATGTATTCGTGAAAATGGTGGGCATTTCGAACATTTAATGTAAAACCCGTACCTACTTATTCAACTTTTTTTTCTGTTTGTTTTGTGTTATTCGTTGTTTTTTTAATTGTTTCCTTTGTCTGTTCTATGTTAATGTCATACAATTAAAACCTTTTTTAAGTTCTAAATAATTTAGAATATTTTTACATCATAGTTGTTTCTGAAACAATCATTATTCCCTGAGTTAGTTCGTTCTCGCACATGAAAATCACTAATTGTTTCATTTTAAAATAATTTATTAATTCGGTCAGCATTACTTGGTAAAACCTCAAATAACTCCAAAACCAGTAATTTTTTTGACTTTCAACAAGAGTCCCGTTTTTATGGCAAATTGTTTAAAAAATACTAAAATAATAAAAAATACTATTTTTGCCCCAAAAATTAAAAATATCCCTATAAAAAAGTTTGGGGGCAAAATAAGCGACGCTCCTATAGAAAATATTAAAAAATTGTCAACACTATCTTTTATGACCTAATCAAAGGTAATAGCAAATACTTTACTAATATAATACGGGAAACTTCTGTGTTTAGCATAGGATTTCAGGGCGACAGCGATTACAGCGCCATCTATTGGTATGAGGTAATAACTAACAAGCACAGTATGGCAAATTCAAACATATGACATTATTATAGATAAGATAGTTTAAATTGTGGCAATAACTCTGTTGAAGTAAGTTCAAAACATGTGTAAAATTGTGTGAGGAATGTCATTTATTAGAAATTATGATATAAAAATATTGATTGAGTATAAAACACACCTTTAATATGAACTTGTTTAATAAAAAAACACTATTTTATTTATGTGTAAGTTTATGAAACTTTAAATTTTTTTAGTACTTTTAAACTTGGGAACTGAATCATTTTTTCTCTTAACTACACAGTTAAATAATACATTTAAATATTTAGCAATAAATAATTTGTGGCAGTCACTACATAATTCATTTAATTGTATATTTTCTGCAGCTATTTTATTTATAATGAAATAAAAAATAGTAGGTAGTGAAAAAATGTTTCAAAACATCCAAATACAGGTAAAGTTCTTAATTAATTATAAAGCACATGTAGTAGTTTCAAAATCTCGTGGCACTCGAAACGTACGGCAGAATTTAAAACAATTTCGAACACTAAAAGTAGGCAACACATTATTTACGTTGAGAAACATCGGTAGGTAAAATGCCATCCTAAGCATGTAGAGTACACAAATATAGGTGTAATTATTTATATAACTTCATATTAATCGTATGTATCGCGTTTAAATAAATCAAGCCCGCATCTCAAGTGCCACGAGATTTTGAAACTACTCTACTCACATTCCCTTATTTTTGGGAAACCTGTAGACAGACTTTACTTCTTTTTGTATTTTATAATTATTACAACCATATATGGCACATACTGATCCCCTTTGACTCATTTCACAGATTACAAATGGATTTAAAGAGCAAAAAACAGTCAGACACTAATGTAAACACTGGCAAGAACTGTTTAGTTATCAACTCCTACCGCTTGACGGCGTTGATGCGCGTGTCACCGGAAAGTGTAATAGGTCTAAATTTCATTTAGGTATCTTAAACCGTTTCAGAGACAATTTAAAAAAATTGGTTTTTGGGGCCACTTCTACAGGGCCGTTTCTTCTTTAGGTGGCATTTTCGGACACATGTTTATTAACCAAACTAACGTTATTTTTTAATATTCTATTTACCTTAGAAATTAGCGGAACGTTTTTTGGAACACCCTGTATACCGGGTGGTCCAATCTATACGCCTCGGTCTCTTACAGGAGAACGCTTGCATATTTGAAAACGAATTTTTGTACATTTATATAGACCCTTTGGGAGCATAATTTAAAATTATATTTAATTAGACAGGGTGTTTGGAAAAAAGTTACATATCAAAGTTAGATTTTTTTAAATGAAACACTCTATATTTAAAATTAAATTTGGATTGTAGAGCTAAAGTAAAGGTCTGTTACTGTTGCAATGTCTATACCTATCGCAAACAGTTGAGATAATTAAATATTTCAAAAATTATAGCATACATTTTAAAATGTCATAAAACAAAGTACGTTTAAATAACGTACTGAACGTTAGGCCACATGTTAGAAGCAAGAGTTGGTGTTTTAGTAAAAAATGTTTGATTGATCAAAAAGTTATACAGGGTGTCAGAAAACATTATAAAATTATGTTAACATTTAAAGCACCTTAACTTCTTTATTTTAAATGGAACACCCTGTATCTAACAACTTAAATTGATATATTATTTTATCGTCTTTCGACGCCAATTAGGATATCCTATACCTATCGGCGCTATTTTTCAAGTTATTTGGTTTTATTTGTAATGTTATCTAACAAAGGAAGTTTTTCCCATAACATCATTTTATTTTACTAAAGTTGGCTTTGTCTAACGTTTAACGTTAATGTGATTAGTTTATTTATTAGTTACTATCTGTCGAAAAATTTATAATCTCTTAAAATATTTGTAAAATTAAAATAATCCATTGTTTAAAATGAAAGTTTACAGTATAAACGAAAGAATTGACATGGTTTTTGTGCTCGGTGAATGTGATAAAATTTGTTTACTAGCATCTAAAGTAATGTGCACAAAAATATCCTACTCGTAACCGTCCAAACAAAAAAGTATTCCAGAGGTTATTGGAAGTATTCCGAAGAACTGGAAATGTTACTTATGAACCAGTAAGAGGTAACAAACGTGTTACTAATAATGAGGAAAATGAATTAACAGTAATTAATTCCGTTATTGAAAATCCACATACGAGTCAGCGCCAAACACAATTGAATACTGGAATAAGTATTTCGAATTTTAAAAAAACATAAGTTTCGCCCATTTCGTATTAACATTCATCAAGAGCTTTTAGAAACTGATTTCTGTATGTGGGTACTAACTAAAGCAGGAGAAGAAGAAATTTTTTTGATAATGTTATGTTCTCAGATGAGTGTAGGTACATTTCAAAATAACGGCTTGGTAAACAGACATACTTTTCACTTTTATTCAGATCAAAATCCTCATTATTTAAGAATAATTAACCACCAGCATAGATGGCCTGTTAATGTTGGGGGGAAATTCTTGGAAAAAACCTGATAGGACCATACTTTTTCGAAGAACATTTAAGCGGACAAAGTTTTAATAGATTTTTAACAGAAACCTGGTTCAGTTTATTGGAGGATGTTCCATTAAATACCATACGACGCATGTGGCTACAGTTAGATGGTGCCCCGGCTCATTTCCATCACAATGTACGTAATACTTTACATCAAATGTTTCCGAATAGATGGATTGGAAGAGGAGGATCCCAAAATTGGCCAGCCAGATCTCCTCACTTGCCATATGTTGATTTTTTTATAGGGGTACATCAAAAATATGGTATACAATGTTCCTCCTACAACACCAGATAACATGAAAGAAAGGATACGTACAGGCTTTGAAAGTATTACCTCCCAAATGTTGGAAAAAGTAAATGAATAGTTTAAACAACGGGTTCAGTTATGTATTGAACACAATGGCCCCCATTTTGAACATTTAATGTAATAGTTTATTTTTAATTAATATCATTTTGTTGTTGTTTGTTTGGTAATGTGTTGTTTGTGATTTTATTGTATTATATCTTATTGTTTATAAGAAAAAAATAAATTAAAATGTTATTGTTTATTATCACGATATTTTAAATACTCTAAATAATTATAATTATGTGAAAGAAAAATGTAATATCAGAATAAAACTAAATAACTAAGAAAGTAATATAGGTAGGTATGTACATATACGACATCCTAATAGGCATTGAAAAGGGATAAGACAATCTATCATTTTAAGTTGTTAGATAAAGGGTGTTCTATTTAAAATATTGGAGTTAGGGTGCTTTAAATGTTAACATAAATTAATGATGTTTTCTGACATCCTGTATAACTTTTTGATCAATCAAAAATTGTTTACTATAACACCAACCCTTGCTTCTAACGTGTGGCCTAACGATCGATACGTTATTTAAACGTACTTTACTTTATGAAATTTTAAAATTTTTGCTATAGTTTTTGAAATTTTTAATTATCTCAACAACAGTTTGAGATAGGTATAGACATTGCAACAGTAACAGACCTTTACTTTAGCTCTACAATCCAAATTTAGCTATAAATATAGTGTGTTTTATTTAAAAAAATATAACTTTGATATTTAACTTTTTTCCCGAACACCCTGTATAATTAAATATAATTTTACATTATGCTCCCAAATGGTCTATAAATGTATAAAAATTCGTTCTCAAATATGCAAGCGTTCTCCCGTAAGAGACCGATGCGTATAGATTGGACCACTGTGTGTGGTGTGGGTGTGTGTGTGTGTGTGTGTGTGTGTGTGTGTGTGTGTGTGTGTGTGTGTGTGTGTGAGTGAGCGAGCGTGCGTGCGTGCGTGCGCGCATGTGTTTGGGTTTGTTTGAGTTTGTGCTTGTGTTTGTTTGTGTTTGTGCTTGTGTTTGTATGTGTTTGTTTGCGTTTGTGTTTGTGTGTGTGTGTGTGTGTGTTTGTATTTGTATTTGTGTATTTGTGTTTGTTATGTTTTGTGTGTGTGTGTGTGTTGTGGTGTGTGTGTTGTGTTTGTGTTGTGTGTGTGTGTCGTGTGTGTTCGTGTGTGTTTGTGTTGTGTTGTGTTTGTGTGTTCGTGTTGTATTGTGTTATTTTTTTGTTTGTGTCGTTGTATCGTGTTCGTGTTCGTGTTCGTGTGTAGTTGACGTGTGTGCTTGTGTTCTGTTGTGTTTGTGCTTGTGTGTTTGTGTTTGTGTTTGTGTTGTTTTATTGTGTGTTATGTTTGTGTGTTGTGTTTTGTTGTTGTGTGTGTGGTTTTTGTGTGTTGTGTTGTGTCGTATGTTCGTGATTTTGTGTTGTGCTTTAGTGTTTGTTGTTTTGTGTTTGTGTTGTGTGTTGTTGTTTTGTTCGTGTTTGTGTTCGTGTTCGTGTTCGTGTTCGTGTACGTGTTCGTGATCGTGTTCGTGTATGTGCTTGTGTTTGAGTTTGTGTTTGTGTGTTTGTGTTTGTGTTTGTGTTTGTGTTTGTGTTTGTGTTTGTGTTTGTGTTTGTGTTTGTGTTTGTGTTTGTGTTTATGTTTGTGTTTGTGCTTGTGTTTGTGTTTTTGTTTGTGTTTGTGTGTGTGTGTGTGTTTGTGTTTGTATTGGTGTTCGTGTTCGTTGTTCGTGTTCGTGATCGTGATCGTGTTCGTGTTCGTGTATATGCTTGTGCTTGTGCTTGTGCTTGTGCTTGTGATTGTGCTTGTGTTTGTGTTTGTGCTTGTGTGGTTGTGTTTGTGTTTGTGCTTGTTTGTGTTTGTGTTTGAGTTTGTGTTTGTTTGTTTGTGCTTGTGTTTGTGTTTGTGTTTTGTTTGTGTTTGTGTTTGTGTTTGTGTTTGTGTTTGTGTGTGTGTTTGTGTTTGTGTTGGTGTTCGTGTTCTTGTTCGTATTCGTGTTTGTGTTCGTGTTCGTGTACGTGTTCGTGATCGTGTTCGTGTATGTGCTTGTGCTTGTGGTTGTGTTTGAGTTTGTGTTTGTGTGTTTGTGTTTGTGTTTGTGTTTGTGTTTGTGTTTGTGTTTGTGTTTGTGTTTTGTGTTTGTGTTGCTGTGTTGTGTATCGTTGTGTTTGTGTTTGTGTTTATGTTTGTGTTTGTGCTTGTGTTTGTGTTTGTGTTTGTGTGTCTGTTTTTGTTGTTTTGTGTTTGTGTTTGTTTGTGTTTGTGTTTGTGTTTGTGTTTGTTTTGTTTGTGTTTTTTGTGTTTGTGTTATGGGTGTGGTGGTGGCGTGCGTGCGTGCGTCTGTCGTGTGCGTGTTGTGTTTGTGTTTGTGTTTGTTTGTGTTTGTGTTTGTGTTTGTGTTTGTGTTTGTGTGTGTGGGTGCTGGCGTCGTTGCGTCGTGCTGTGCGTGTTGTGTTGTGTGTTGTGTTTGTGTTTGTGTTTGTGTTTAGTGTTTGTGTGTGTGTGTGTGTGTGTTTGTGTTTGTGTTTGTTTGTTTGTGTTTTGTTGTGTGTTGTTTGTGTTGTGTGTTGTTGTGTTTGTGTTGTTTTGTGTTTGTGTTTATGTTTTGTAGTTTGTTGTATTTGTGATTGTGTTTGTGTTTATGTTTGTGTTTCTATTTGTGTTTGTGTTGTTGTTCGTGTTCGTGTTCGCTTCCGTGTTCGTGTTCGTGGTCGTGGTCGTGTTCGTGTATGTGCTTGTGTTTGTGTTTGTGTTTGTGTTTGTGTTTTTGTGTGTGTGTTTGTGTTTGTGTTTGTCTTTGTTTTTGTGTTAGTGTTTGTGATTGTTTGTGTTTGTGTTTCTGTTTGTTTGTGTTGGTGTTCGTGTTCGTTTCCGTGTTCGTGTTCGTGTTCGTGGTCGTGTTCGTGTATGTGTAAATGCCCTCATTTTGCAAGATATCAAAAAGGGTTATACGATTTTTTGGATCGGGTTCTGAACAAACAGAGTTTGTTGAAAGCACCTTATTTGTGCGTAAAAATAATATTTTTCACTACAAAAATCTATTCATTAGTAAAATAAAATGTGCATTGTTATTTTCAACAAGTTTTCTTATAAGCCGAATAAAAATAAGCAAATAAGGTGAGTTAAACAAATTCTGTTTGTTGAGAACCCGATCCAAAAATTATTTTACGAAATAATACCACCGAGTGCTCTAAAAAGTCATTGATCGACGCCAATGCCGTTATTTTTCCATTTCTCGTTTAAATGTTATTTGTTACGTAACATTTCCTGAATTTTTCAATTCATTCTTACCAAACAGTTAGGCTAGTACACTTTAATTCAATTTTAAACCAAAAATTGAAATAAATTAGTATTCCGATAAACGATACCCCTAAATAACAAAAATTTACAACTTTTCGATATGACATCCAAACTTCATATCTGCGTATGTGAATCAAAAATAAGCAACCATTTCCTATAACCCTTTTTGATATCTTGCAAAATAAGGGCATTTTATTGAGAAAATTTCAATTATCGGTCATTTACCACTAATCGGTACGCCACTGGTAGAATCTAGTGCATATTTAGTTTTACGTGATGCACCAGCTCTTATGTGGAATAAAATTTTCTGAGAAATCGATATTAACAAAGTTTTGGTTATCAATCAAACTCTATGGATCATAATATATATATATATATATATATATATATATATATATATATATATATATATATATATCGGTGCTAATATTAGTAGAATTTCTTTTGATACATTATTTATTTAATCAACATATTGTCGCAACCAACTCTTGAACGTCATATAAAACATGTCTTATTATAGTGTAAACCTAATAAAACTGTTAATGGTTTGCGAAAGGATCTTGAATAGAATGGATATCTGGTACAGAACAAAAAGGACGTGGACGTTATGTACACCTACTTACCTTCAGTGTGGTATTTTTTTATTGATTGAGGTTTCCAATGATTTAAACTAAGTATATCGTCTGCATAACTTTCAGTACTGCAAACCTTCACTGGACAACCTTTAGTTTCAATGCAAAAATTACATGATCGTCCACTTGCAGCAACCTGTAAAATAAACAGTAATCAGCAATTATTTGAATCTAATTTGAATTTAAATTACTGCGACTTTGTCCATATTTTTATCTTTCATCCCCACTAATGTATTATACCATATATATTCTTCAGCTTTCTTAGAGCTGTGGCCTTCTTTACTATCACTTTTCTTCAAATCGGTATCATTTTTGTAGCTGGTTATATAGTGATCAAATTTCTCTACGTTAAAGTTGCATTTAATCGGTTTTAAATCTTTATGAGTTTGTATTGTGTTCCAAAATGCGGATATTTTCTCTTGTCCATGATTGTAATTTGCATCAAAACAGTAGTTCTATGTTTTCCTATTAATATTTTTAATTTATAACAAGTATATAAAGCATACCTTTAGTAGAGATTCTCCCGACCGGACAACATCTCGTTCAAATGAAGAACTGCATTTAGCAATTGAAGATTTTATGTGACAACGAATATTTTTAAGGCATTCATTTAATACGTCAGCAGTTACGCTCAAACTTGATGAATGGTTAGTAAGATCACTATCACTTTGAAAATCGGCAATTGAATGGTTTTTATTTATATATTTGTTGATAGCTTTTACCACATTTTTACCAATTCTTTTAACATCAATATATTTGCTTTCTTCATTAGACAGTTGATGAATCTTTATTTCGTTATTGGGAATCATCTTTATTTTCTATTCATACCACTAAACCAAAATAACAAGAAAAATATAAATATATATTCCTGAAATATAAGATAATGACAAATAAATCAACCAAATGTTTTTTATGCACCTAAAGCTGTTTTTTAATAATTATTTTCGTAACTAGTGCGCTATTTACACATTTCTTGGTGCGAGGCCGTTCTTTATTACCCGAAGCGTAGCCGAGTGATAAAATATAAGGCCGAGCACCAAAAATGTGAGCGCACGTGTTGCGAACAAAATTATTTGTAATCGTTTACATAAAATTAGAAAAAAATTAAATTTTGAAGTATTTGATGACAAATGTCAAATTAAATACATAAACAGAAAAGTTTATATACCACTTTTTTGTTTATGTATTAAAAGTAACGATTACAAAAAGTAATAAACACATTAATACTTTTATTGAACATGTTTTTTATAGTTTAGGGATCCACTTACAAAACACAGTAATATTGAGAACAAACAAACTTTCGCAAATTTATTTAATTTTTTTAGTTCGGTACATCAGAAGAGTACCATAATAAAGAAGTATCAGAAATGCTGGAATCAAGCGATAGTGACTTTAAATCAAAGAGAATTGATTTTGTCGATACTAATCTACCCAACTTATTGTCCTGAGGTAGCTCAAACATCTGAAACTCTTCAGAAGAAGTACTATTCAGTCCACGATCTGTTTTCAACAATTTGTCATCAATATTTACTTGTAATACTTTTTTCTTTGGCACTTGAGTCGGTAGTGTAGAAATAAGAATGCTGGAAGAACTACTGCACAACGAGTGGGTGTCAAATAGCGTTTCAAATTTTTCAATGGTTTCTACTAATACGTTAACCTGCTGTGTCAAAAGGTCACGATGCATTACCTTGCACACTGATTCATCAATACAAGAAATGCATGTAGCAGATGTGACCTCAGGTATATCTTGCTCTTCTTCGGTCATACACGCTTTATCTACTCTTACATTTTTCAATTCAAACCTTAATTCATTGAGAAACTCTATAGTTTCTTTTTCTAAATTTTCCTTGCACTTACATGTTTTTAGTTTACATATTTTGCAAATTATCTTGTCTAGAAGCAAAAAATACAATGTAAATTAAAGTTTGTTTAATATATGAAAATGAACGATAACTCAAACTATTTCCATTTTAATAGAAATATTTTCAAATAAGTGCTGATTAAATTAAATTAAATATCGAAAAAATTACTGTAGGTACCTTCGAATTCATCCATTTATTATATACTTAAACTGTAAATTTAAAATATTTTGACGTTGTACCTTAAAGTAAGAACGAACGATTCAGATCTTTTCCACTAACTTTGAAATTTTATTTTACTTTCTATTTTTTTTATCGTTGTCATAAACACGACGTTTTAATAAAAATGCATGCATGACGTCAGTCAATGTCAAGTGGACCAAGGGCCCCAGGTAATCATATCAAATTTTGATGAAACTTTGTGGCAATATTTAATAGGGTCTTAAACTAAGATATGCAAAATTTGAGATTACTAGGTCCATTGGATGCTACTCTAGGCTGTTTAATATGAGGGCATGTCTACTTAGGTACCTACGCGTCAGCCGTGCAAAAGTATCATTTTCAGATCCTTACTATACTTAGGTGGATTTGTACAAAAGGTCAAACATTTGTTTTGTGTGATAACTTTTTGTGCTTAATTTAACTATATTATTAATGGAGCTTGTAAAGCTTTAGATTTTTCAAAAAACACTGACAAACATACCTAAAAAATCTGCGAGATAAAATTTTAGCCATATTTTACCATCTAATAGCATATGAGAACCAGATGTACTGAAAAGCTGAAACATTGCCAGTTTATTTCTATAATTAGTGTCATTATAAACAATAATACTCAGCATTTTAAATGTAGGGGAAAGGTGGGCAAGATGGCATAGTGGGCAAGTTGGCACAAACAAAATTTCAAGTAAAAGAAATGCAGTGTGCTACATTTACCCAGTGGGAATTAGTTCGTATGGCAAAACATCTTTATGTTAAGTGAAATTGTGATCGTAGCTGCAATTTTAAAGAAATTATTTAATATTTAGTTTTTGACGACATACGGTTAGAAGGTAAGAACATTTTTAGAATTTTATAACTTAAATATCATTTGCTGTTGACTCTTTAAATTTATATAATGTGATAGCTACGGCAATTTTCTATACATTCCACGTTGTTTGAAAAGACTAGGTTATGTTATTTACGATATATTTAAATTTAATGGCGGGTAACCTTAGCAGGCAAGATGGCACATTACCATGCCGTCTTGCCCACGTCTTAATTTTAATGCGGTTTATTTTATCTTCGTTTTTCAAAACTTACAGATGGTGTATCGCTATCAACGAAGGAGTAATAGGGGAAGTTGGTTAGAAGAAGATATGGAAAGAGCCATAACAGCTGTTAATAAAAAAGAAATGGGAAGACTTAAAGCAAGTAAAATGTTTAATGTTCCACAAACTACTCTTAGACGTCGTTTAACAGATACCAATAAGGTATCTAAAGGAACTAAAAAACATTTAGGTAGACATCAATCTACATTCACAACAGATCAAGAAACAGATATAGCCAAACATATTCTGGATCTTAAATCGCGGTTTTTTGGGATGACTACAAAAGAAGCAAGAGTTCTTGTTTATCAATTCGCTGAAAAAGCAGGCATTCCGTATCAGTTTTCTAAGACAAAAAAGATGGCAGGAAAGGATTGGCTTCGAGCGTTTCAGTTGCGAAATCCTACAGTATCCCTACGGCTTCCAGAAGCTACTTCTATAGCTCGTGCCTCAGCATTTAATAAGCCACAGGTTCAAAAATATTTTGCAAAACTTAGCGAAATTTTAGATAAAAAAAGGTTGATAAGACCAAGATATATAACATGGATGAATCTGCGTTATCAACTGTGCAAAAGCCACAAAAAATTTTAGCTACAAAAGGGAAGAAGTAGGTTGGGATGATAACTAGTGCAGAGAGAGGTACACATTCAACTGTTGTTTGTTGTATGAGTGCAGGAGGAACTTTTGTTCCTCCTGCACTAATATTTCCACGAAAGAAATATAACCCTCTATTGTACGATAATGCACCTACAGGAACTTTGTCTCTGTACAATGAGTCAGGATATATGACAGGAGAATTGTTTCTGAAATGGATCAAACATTTTATTGAGCATGTACGACCAACACCTCAGAAAAAAGCGTTATTAATTCTCGATGGGCATAGTAGCCACAAAGCCTTTGAGGGGCTAGAATTTGCAAAAAAAATTCAGTAGTTTTGTTTTGTATGCCAGCACATTGCACTCACCGGTTACAACCATTGGACGTAGCGTTCTTCGGTCCTCTTGGAACATACTATGACCAGGAAGTAACGAAATGGATGAAGGAGAACCCAGCACGTCCCGTTACAATATATCAAATGGCACTCCTCTTTCATGCAGTATACAAGAAAACAGCTACATACGCCATAGCAAAATCTGGTTTTGAGAAGACTGGCATAGTGCCTCTAAACCTTGATGTATTTCCTGACCATTTGTTCTTGCCTAGTACAGTTACCGACAATCCACTAGGAGAGGAATCTCTGATAACTAAAGCCACATCATCTGCTCAAGCTACGACTGAAATAAATACTAGACAGTCAACCACAGAAGATACAAACAATTCAAAAGCTTCTACATCCACAACTTATTTGAACAACAGTGACGAACAGTTTAATACTTCAAACCACGAACTTTTAGTGATATTGTCTCCAATGCCTCATCAAAACGAAACCAAAACAAAACGACAAAGATCTAAGACAAAATACCAAGATGTATAAACCGAGAGTCCATTTCTTGAAGAACTACGTCAAAAAAATGAGCAGCTGTCCAACAAAAGCAAGGCAATTCGAAACTGTAGAAGAGGGGCAATTAAACGAAAAGTGATAATCGAGAATTCGTCGGAAGGCGATTTTTCTGATGATGATGACGATTGCGCTTGTCTTTATTGCAACGAACTTTTTAGTTTATCGAAGGCCAAGGAAGGATGGTTACGATGCGAACAATGCAATAAGTGGGCTCATTCTGAATGTGCCGGGTTACCGAAGAGAGCAAAACGGTTTGTGTGTGAACTCTGTAAATAATTGGTATTTCTACATGCTTATCTGCATAATAAACTACTCATATGTTCATTTACTTATATAATTATTTGTACATGCCATTTTGCCCACTTTATATAAAATAATGTATTATATGACCAATATGTGTAGTTTGGAATTTAAAAAAATATAAAGTAATAATTGAAGTTTCATTTGGAGTAAAGCTATTAATCAATAGTTCATTTTTTGAGTAGGTAGATTAAGGCAACGTAAAGTCATGCCATCTTGCCCACCTTTCCCTTAATGCTTATGTGTATCATCATTTGAATACTGTGTGAACGGGCTAACCTTCGTTGCAATAAAAAAAAAACATTTCATAATGTAAGAATTCCTTAACTTATTTTTATTTTTACTTGTACGAAAGTACGGTGACTCTACTACAAACAGTGGAGACAATCGATTTATCGGTTTTTATTGGCGAGACTAGCCACGTGGTGTACGGCCGCCATTAAGAGGCAAATTTTCTTTGTTGACGTTTAAGCAGAGTGTGTTTTGTATTTAGATTGTCTCGTTTTTGCGTTATAAGAAAGTAATTATTGATGTTAATTTAGTTTATTGTAAATATAGTGTAAATAAAAATGTAGAGTGTTATAATAACATTAAACTGTGTGGTGTAACGGGGTCCCCATAAACACTATTTTGTTCATTCGCACTTTTGTTGCCGTGCTATTTTGGAGTGTTTTGTAAGTATTTATTGCATATTAAGGAGTAACAACAATATGAAATATTCTTGTAGAAAGTGCATTTGTTGCTGTAAAAATTGTATGTAACCTTTGTCACTGTCAAAGTGATCAATGTACTGCGACTTATACGATTTTTTAAACATGAGTTAAATTGTCTATAATAAAGTAGATGTAGGCATTGAATGTAATAATAAATAGAAGCTAGTATGAACTGGAGATGTAGGCATAACGCTGAATCTGCATTGTTTTAAACAATATTCGCTTACTAAAATAAGCACATAATATTACAAATAAATGGTTTTTACGAATAAGCATTAGCAAAACTCAAAATATTAATATTTTTTATAAAAAAACTGCTAAAAATGCTGTAACGCAACTGTAAAGTCTATTTGCAACCGTATATTAAACTTACATTTAAAAAAAACATTGTATACTTAGCATAATGATACTAACATAATTATTTTTTCAAACTTTCCTAAACACAATTTTTTTAGGTATAACAGAGAATTTTTATCGCAGCTACTCGGCTTTCTCATAAAATACCAAATTAAAATATCATATTTCAATAAAATGCCTCATAAATAATCGATTTTAAACAAAAGATTTGAATTTCCTGTGCTAGTAATACAAACCCGCCAAAAGTGTTGCCTCGTAATGGCGGATGGGTAGAGCTAATCGCTCCTTGTCGCCACTGTTTGTAGTAGAGTCACTGTATACGAAAGTACTTAAGTACGCCATCTAATCATGGACTGGTGGAAACCTCAAATGGTGTAACTATTTCAGAATAGTAGTTTAGGGAACCCTCAGTAGAGGGCAGTACGATAAAACAATTTCAAATACAATAAATCAATTTTATTATCAATATAGGTAACAAAAGTATCGATCGTGATACAATAAATAGCAAGATATGATCTTGCGCATGTTGCCAATCGTTGAACGTCACGCGGTGGTAAATTTCTATAACACCTGTTATAGACCGTTGTGGTTTGATAGTTTTATGTGTTTTTGTATGCTGTTTTGTGTTTGATTTGAGACTTATTGGTATAATAAGAATTAGCTGTTTTGTAGTGATATTTGTGAGTTAATATGTCTTCTTTTAGTGTGCAGACTTTTTAATAAAATACATTATTTTTAAAGACAAACCATAATTATATAATTCAGTTGTGAAAAATGCGTTGTGCTGTGAGCCATCCATATCATACCTAGCTACTATCTTACTCATTATAATCAAATACATTACAATTATCGTGTCACCTAATATACATCCACTTTTAAAACTTTGATCAACCATTTCTTATAAAATTGTGTTCAGAAGAGAGTTTTGTTCAATAATTCTATAATCATAACCTGATTCTTAAAAATATGTCTAAGTTAGTAGGGATAAAAAAGTATGCCGCCAGTCTGATCAGCCTCTTTTATTGATGCTTAAAATTTAAAATGTGAAATACATATATCTGTAAATTCAATATAATTTTATCAATTCCTAAAATATTACCCTTATTACCTTGAGTTAAGTGACGGTTTACAAAATAATTGAGAACAATTATAAAATCTTACAACACTCTCTTTGGTAGAGCGTAGGATACGTATTTTATGTACAACCTGTATTTATAAATCTTAAAAATGTATTAGTATTTACATACCGAAATTTAACCTAATAATTTAAAATAAATTTCAAAAAATAGATAAAATTAGCAATTTGAGCACTTTATTACACCCTGTATACATCAAAAAAAGACTTTTAATCTTTCAGTATCAAAAAAAGTGCCAGATTTCCTAATTTATTATTTCTTAAAATAAAACCGAAAACTCAAGAGTTTATAATATTCCCCTTACGCTGTCAAATGTGTAGATATGTATACATTACTAATTAAATAATACATTAACGAATTAACTAATTTTTTTGCTTTACTAATTAATGTTTTTATTAGTTTCGCAAAAAAAAATCGCCCCATACAATCTATAATCTTAATATACTGTGCGTCTCACAGAAGTCCCCCCACACAATATTTTCTGAACCGTTTAAGAAAAAAATTTGAAATTTTCCACACAAAAATTATATTAAGGTTTTTGGTGAATTTGTCATGTCAGTAAAGTCCAATATGGCAGCTAGGCGCCATATTGAATTTTTTTAATGGAAATAAGGGTTGTGCGATACATCAAATGAAAGCCCTTAACGAATACTAACTAATCCGCAAGTTTCACTTTTTTAATATTGCCAAAAACAAAATGGCGGCGGATTAAAGTTTAAACGACCAGTAAAAAACAAACAAAACGTGACCACGGCTCCTATACTATTACTATTTATTATTATTAGTTTTTTAGAATAGTTGTTTTAGTGACATTTAAAAAAAATATTCTTAGTTCTTATATCTGTTTTTGGCAAATCAGAAAAGTGAAAATGGTTAATTTACGGCCTATGCAAGAAAAAGTAGAGGCTATTTACGGTGCAAGTCGAAATTATCATGAAGCAGTCAGAGTATTTAATGAACGGTTTCCTAATCGCCCTATCTGTAGGAAGTATCTGCGAGAATTGATACATAAATTTTATAGAAC
Organism: Vesta saturnalis; assembly: GCA_036346205.1. Taxonomy (NCBI): domain Eukaryota; kingdom Metazoa; phylum Arthropoda; class Insecta; order Coleoptera; family Lampyridae; genus Vesta; species Vesta saturnalis. The sequence goes on from JARFJB010000001.1 coordinate 1,913,085, forward strand.
TGGCTCTATAAATAATGAAAAACCTCCTGGCCATGTGCGCATTCCTAAAGACGCACAAGTTGACATAATTTCCGAAATGGTTGTCAATCCCACAACATCTATGCGAACTCTTGCGGAAACTTCTGGTGTATCTTCAGTGACAGTGAAAAGGGTATTGAGAAAAATCAATTCCATCCTTATAAAATTCGAATATTGCATCAATTGACCGAAGATGATCCTGATAGAAGAATACAATTTTGCGAAATAATGACCGCCAACTTAGAAAGGCACCCAACTTGCCTGCACAATATTTGTTTTAGTGACGAGTGTACTTTTTTCTTGAATGGAAATGTCACAGACAGAACGTTCGGTATTGGAGTGATACGAATACGCATGTATTCCGGGAAACTCGCACCCAATACCCCCAAAAAATAAACGTTTGGGCTGGAATACTGGGAAACCACATTGTAGGTCCCTTGTTTATTGATGAAAATCTAACAGGACAGATCTATTTAAATATGCTGCAAATTACGATCGACCCAATGATTGTTCAAATAGCTGAAGATAACCCTCATGAATTTGATATGGATGTAGTTTTTCAACAAGATGGTGCTCCTGCCCACTATTGCAGACCAGTAAGGGATATATAGATCAAGTGTACCACGATTGTTGGATAGGACGCCGAGGTCCAATCGAGTGGCCTGCTCGATCCCCCGACTTATCACAATTAGACTTTTTCTTATGGGGTTATCTAAAACAAAAGGTGTATTTCGCAGAAGTCGAATCGATCGCGAAATTACGAGAATCGCCAACATTTGCCAAAATTTGCATAAATTAATGCTACATTGCCTATTAGTAGAGGGTAACCACTTTGAACATCTCATAAATTAAAAAGTACAACAGTGTCCACAAATGTCTTTTTTCGTTTAATACAGGTTTTGCATCAAATCTTTGTTTTGTGACATTTGTGGTTAGAACTTTTGAAATTTTCCCTCGAGTGATTGAAACAAACATAAAAAAAAATGAAAATTAATTTCCATACCTACTATTTCTAGTGTTTTATGAGTGTTGTTGCCATTGGCTTATTTTTATGTTCGAATTCGGCTGATAATAATACTTAACATTAATAATAATAATTTTAAAACAAAGATTTTCTTTTTTTTTATTTTAAAACATTCAAGAAAATCATGAACCGAGCGTTTAAACTTTAATCCGCCACCATTTTGTTTTCGGCAATATTAAAAAAGTGAAACTTGGGAACTAGTTAGTATTCGTTAAGGACTTTCATTTGATGTACCACACAACCCCTATTTCCTTTAAAAAAAAAATTCAATATGGCGCCCAGCCGCCGTATTGGACTTTACTGACATGGAAAATTCACCAAAACATACTATTTTTCGTGTAATTTTTGTGGGGCAAATTTCAAACTTTTATCTTAAACGGTTCAGAAAATATTCTAGGGGGGAGACTTCTATGAGCCGCACTGTATATACCTTTAATACGACGTGCACAATATTTGAAATTTTTACCTCCGCGTGACGTAATGCGCACACGGGACGAGTTTTGGAACAACCATCGATCATATCTTTATATTATTGTATCATAGGTATCGATATTAACCATTTTCTGGTTTTAAAAGCGTTAACGTCTTCTTGTTCCTTGTTAAGCTCTTCTAAAATTGCTAAAATCGAATATAATCGGATGTAATTAGGAGAGTTGCTTGGCAACAAGACACATTTTGGATTTTCCTGAATAATTTCATTACAAGATTTTGTTGCTCGCAATCACTTGCGGATGAAAAATAATTTTCCGTTGGAAAAGTGGGGTAAGCTATTCTTAAATATTCTCACTTGCTAGTAATACCTAGTTTTCTTTTGTTAGCGATCAAAGACAGACACCAATAACCAATTTCGAAATCTTCCGATCTACTAGCGGAGGGCATTAGTACCACTTCATTGTGCCCGCACGAGACCTTAGGGGTAAACGATGTTAGTATCACCTACTGTAATATTTGCATACCTTTTCTTTTAGCACGATACCCTTTTAACCCGAGATCTTTGAGTACGAGACTTTAGCACAAACAAATAAACCAACGAACGGCATCAAGTTATCTGCTCAATACTGTTATGCTCAAGTTACCTCGGAACTGGTAATAGACCGAGACCTTAAATTTTTACCCTCGCCTTACTGCTGCCTCAACACTGGTAACACTCTACCGGAACGTTTATTGTTTTTCGCATGGACTCTATTAATACTACCTTTTCCCTGTACGTAGATCTATTCTACAGTGGTTTTAAATAACGCGCTACTTTCTAAAATATAAAAGCATTCAATCACTTACTAGCGTACCTTCTACCTACCTTTCCTGCATTGCACACACTCCTAAAAATTACCTGGCGTAACTGAATTAACCCTTTTAATTTGTATCTTAATTGACCTCCATCACATGTCCTGTGAGATGTAAAATTCCTGCCATTATTTCAATAAATTCTGAAGTGAAACCTAAATACACATCTACATTTGCGTCCATTTTAATACAGCTGCGCAAAAACCATTTTCATTACAAAGTTGCCCACAAGCACTGATTTATACCATTACAATTCATGCTGTTTGTTATTTATACGAACACGTAAATTTGCCCTTCAGAGTGTAATTTGCACAAAGTTAGCTGTGACGTTAGTTAACTGTTTTGGATTTTTAAAACTTTTGGTATATGTATTGAAATTTGTAGCCTATCTGCATAATTTTGTTTTTTTCAGATTTGAGTCATTATTTGCAAATTGGTAGAACAAATAAATGGTCTTAGTGGAGTTGATCGGCCTATTTCCACAGTGTTTGCCTTTGAAGTTCGACGTTTCGGAAGCGGACTCTGCTTCCGTCATCAGGCTTAGTCCTGAGAAGGACTGTTTTCGCACTTGAGTCGAATTCATATGTTATTTATAATTTTTACCAAGGACTTGTCTACTCTCAGATTCGAACTTGGTAACTTTCACGTACTAGTCTGACACCTTTACCGCTGAGCCACTGAGAAATCTAATATATATTTTTTAGAACATTTCTGGAACGAATACCACCGCCTCAAATGGGATAACATACAGATAGTGGCAGAAGACGAGAACATAACTCGTCGAAAACACAAAGAAGCCACATACATCGCACTAGCAGGAAATCCAATAAGCCAAGCTAGTGTAGAAATGCAACCCATATGGATTCCAATAATGCGCGAAGAGCTTAAGCACAATATACCTGCGCAAGAAGTTACGGCACAACATGCGCAATAAACTTCTGCGTAACCACGAAAAAGTTTAATATATATATATATATATATATATATATATATATATATATATATATATATATATATATATATATATATATATTGATATATATATATATATATATATATTTATATTGGATATATATATATATATATATATTGGATTACGCAGTGGCTCAGCGGTAAAGGTATCAAACTAGTAAGTGAAAGGTACCAAGTTCGAATCTGAGAGTAGTCATGTGCTTGGGAAAAATTATATATAACATATTAATTCGACTCAAGTGCGAAAACAGTCCTTCTCAGGACTAAGCCTGACGACGAAAGCAGAGTCCACTTCCGAAACGTCGCGCTCCAAAAGCAAAAACTGTGGAAAAAGCCCGATCAACTCCACTAACAGGAAACCACAGTTACAAAACACTTATAATACAGAAATAATATATATATATATATATATATATATATATATATATATATATATATCGCATATGTTTATTTATAATATAATTATTTTTGGGTTGTGTATAGTACAGCAAGTGTATTAACTAATTTTGTTTATTAGCACGCCTTTGTAGAGGCTGCCTATTTGTGTTTTTCTTCCACCTTCAGCGAAAAATGAAAGATCTTTCATTACAGGGAAGGGAAACGATCATATTCATTTAAGTTAAAAAAAAGATTTACTTCTTTTGGGTCTATTTTGAAGAATCCGCTTTACTTGCGAGCGTTAAGAAAAAGTTTACTTTGTGGGTCAACTTGGGGGTTTAATAAGCATTTTTTCCTTGTCTGTACTATGGATTCAAACCAAAGATTCACATTCATCGGTTATTAACCGCATTTAGTATTAAAATAGAGAAATTACGGTTTTGCGTTTACTCTAGATTGTTTCTTATTTCTCATCCCTCTGTGATTTCCTTTCCTGTCTTTTCCTACTCATCTCCTTTACCATCGGTATCCAGGAGTTTGGATAGTGGTGCCTGCTTTACTATGGGGGGCGGCTTCTGGCGCCTGTTTTACCATCTTTCCTCAATCCCGCCCGAACCGTTCTGAGCTAGAAGATTTTATGAAATATCTTAGATCAGTAGAGAACCCTTTTCCTTTTCCACCCCTTCCCATCTCAACACAATTTTTTTTCGCAAAATCTTCTTTTTCAAGGCTAAAAATAG